>VMDO01007471.1:0-67537 GCA_007922755.1 Pedetes capensis | reverse complement strand
AGAGGAAAACTGAAGTATATACTTGTCACTTAGACAAAAGACTTCTTAGGTAACATATAGAAAGCATTAGCCACAATATTTTAAAAATAAGTTTTCTTAAAAATTATAAAACATCTGTCATCAAATGACCACATTAAGAAAATAAACAAGCCCAAACTAGGAGAGAACACTTAAAATGAATAAAAAAGGATAGAATGGGATTTATTCTGACATGCAAGGATGGTTCAATTAAGACAAATCAAGAAATGTGACATACCACATGAATAGAATGAAGAAAAAAATATATGGGAATCACAGTAGACCCAATAAAGACAATCAATAAAATTCAGCATCCTGTTACAATAAAAATTCTCAATGAATTTTATATAGAAAGCACATACTTCATACATAATAAAGGCCATATATGAAATGTTCACAGCTAACATCATATTCAATTGTTGTTGTTGTTAGGTGCCATCGAGTTGAGTCTGACTCATAGCGACCCTCATAGGGTTTTCAATGGCAGATTGTTTCGGGATTGCCTTGGGAGTGGGTTGCCAGGTCCTTCTCCCATTTTTTCAGTGCTGGGAATCAAACTAGAGACCTCAGAGACCGCCGAGCGGCACTCTACCAACTGAGCTAAATCCCAGCCCTCATATTCAATAGTAAATAGTTAAAAAGCTTTTACACTAATATTGATAACAAGACAAAGATATGCACTCTGAAAACTTCTATTAAGCCTGATATTAGAAGTCTTATCCATAGATATTAATAAAGGGAGAGGTGTCTAAATCAGAAAGGGAAAACATTTATAAATAAAAAAGTTCAGTAAAGTTGTTGTTGTTGTTGTTAGGTGCCATTGAGTCGTATCCGACTCATAGCGACCCTCATAGGGTCTTTAATGGCTGTTTCATGATTGCCTTGGGAGTGGATTGCCAGGTCCTTCTCCCATTTTTGCGGTGCTGAGAATTGAACTCAAGACCTCAGAGACTGCAGCGGAGTACTCTACCAACTGAGCTAAATCCCAGCCCCTCAGTAAAGTTACAAGATACAAAATCAACATGTAACAAAACATTTCTACACACTGACACTGAATTATCAAAAAATAAATTAAGAAAAAACATTTACATCAAAAAGAATAAAACACTTAGAAATAAATTTAACCAATTAAGTGCAAGATCTGTATACAAAACTATTATTGTGGTTTGAATATGAAGTTCACTCCAAAAAGCTCATGCATTTAAGGCTTTGTTTTTATCTTATGGGGCTTTTTGGAAGGGATTGGATCAGGAGAACCATTCATGAATAAATTCAGCCCTTAATGGATTCATAATATGATGGCATTATTGGGAGGTGGTGGAAAGTAGAAGGTAGGGACTACTTCTATGGAAAGATATTCCATGTCCCAGGCTCCTTCTTATGTCTTTATTTCCTACCCTCCATGATGTGAGCAGTTTTACTTCACAACATGCTCCCCACCATGTTTTCCCTCACCTCGTGTCCAAAAGCAATGGAGCCAGGTGGCCTTGATTAGAAATCTTTAACAACATGAGCCCAAATAAATCTTTCTTCCTTTTAAGTTGCTTATGTCAGGTTTTTCACAGCAGCAAAAGTCTGACTAACATGGAAAATTGGTACCAGAATTGGAGTTGATGCTGTGACTATCTGACAAAGTGGTTTAGAAACTTTTTGAAATTGTTTGTAAGAGGCATTTGTAAAAGACTGGAGACATAGGATAGAAAAAGTCTAAAATGCTATGTTGTTGTTGTTGTTAGATACGGTCAAGTTCAACTCATAGTGACCCTATGTACAGGAGATCAAAACACTTCCCAATTCTGTCTGAGGGACACTATGTTATTATGTTTAAGCCTATTGTTACTGACACTGTGTCAATCCATCTGGAGAAGAGTTTTCCTTTTTTTCAATGACCTGCCACTCTCCCAAACATGATGTCTTTCTCCAGGGATTTGTCTCTCCTGACTACATGTCTAAAATATGTAAGACACAGTGTAGCCATCTTTGCTTCCAATGAGCACTATGGTTGCACTTCTTCTAGGACAGATATGTTGGTTCTTTTGGCAATCCATGACATATTCAATAGACATCTCCAAGACCGTAATTCAAAAGCATCAGTTCTTTTCCTGTCTCCCTTGTTCAGTGTCCAGCTTTCACAACCATATGATGTGACTGAAAATACGATAGCATGAGTGAGACCTACCTTCATCTTCAGAGTGATATCTTTACTTTTCAATACTCTAAAGAGATTTTTGCCACAGCTTTTCCCAGTCTTTTGATTTCTTGACTGCTGCTTCCACAGGCGTGGATTACAGAGCCAAGCAAAGCAAAATCTTGGACAACCTCAGATTTTCTCCATTTATTGTGAAGTTGCATACCAACCCAGTTGTAAGGATTTTTGTTTTGTTGATGTTAAGTCACAACCCATACTGAAGGCTTTGATCTTTGATCTTCATCAGTAAATGTTTTAAATTTTCTTCACTTTCAGCAAGCAGTGTTATGTCATCTGCATAACACAGGTTGTTAATGAGTATTCCTCCAATCCTGATGCTACATTCTTCCTCATAAAGTCCAGCTTCTTGGATTATTTGTTCAGCACATAAATTGATATATGCACATACATATGGTGAAAATATACAGCCCTGATGGACATCTTTCTCAACTATTGATTTTTGCTTGTTGATTTTATATCCAGCTACTATGCTTTCAATATCATTTCTATCCTGTCCATGTTTTATCATTTTTCCACAATAAATATACAGTATATAGATCAATGTGCCAAGAATTTTCCCAAAATATTTTTATTAAAACTAGATTTAGTTTTTAAAAACACACAAGAAATGGTAGAGTAAAGGTATTTTAAAAGGAAGGTTGTGCCTAAAGACTGAAAATAGATCATTCAAAAGGTATCATACATTTGTACCTTTAAATATGGTTTATTCATTTTTAGTTCATATGTAGGAATTTGCTTAGTAAACAGTTGACTAATCCAGAGTATTAGAACAAACACCTCAGTATATTCTTGTATTAAAATAAAAATGAAAGGATAAAAAATAGTGAGAAGTAAATAACAATATATTTATTAGCTAAGCTCTAAAACAAAATCAAATATTATCATGACATGCAAAGAGCTGGACACAGAAAACTAAAGGGTAAGAACACTACTTTTCTAAAACTTAAGGAACTGAAAAATAAATTCAAGCCTCAAGTGGTAATAGTGAAAGATTCTACAGGGGAAATGTTAAATGATGCAGGAAGCATCAAAAGAAGATGAAATAAAAACACAGAGTCATTATACAAAAAAGAATTGGTGGATAAATAACCATTTCAAGAGGGTAAATATGATGAGGAACCAATGGTATTGAAGGACAAAGTAGAATCTACCTTGAAGGAATGGGCAAAACATAAGGCTCCAGGAATTGATAGAATACTAATATAGATGTTTCAGCAAACAGATGCAGCACTGGAGGTGCTAACATGTTTATGCCAAAAGATTTGGAAAACAACAACCTGGCCAACTGACTGGAAGAAATCCAGTCAGTTGTGCCTATTCCCAAGAAAGGGGATCCAACTGAATATGGAAACTATCGAACAGTATCATCAATATCACACATGAAAAATTTTACTAAAGATCACTCAAAAGTGACTGCAGCATTATACAGACAGGGAATAGCTGGAAAATCAAGCAAGATTCAGATGAAGACAGGGAACCAGGGACATTATTGCTGATGTCAGATGGATATTAGCCAACAGCAAAGAATATCAGAAAGATGTCCATGTTCTATTGACAATACAAAGGTATTTGACTGTGTGGATCAAAACAAATTATGGATAACACTGCAAAGGATGGGAATACCAGTGCACCTAATTGTATTCATGAGGAATCTGTACATGGAACAGGATGCAGTTGTTCCAACAGAACAAGGAAACACTGCTTGGTTTAAAGTTGAGAAAGGTATGCATCAGGGCTGTATCCTTTCACTATATCTCTTGAATTTCTATGCTGTGCAAATAATCCGAGAAGCTGGACTTTATGAAGAAGAACGTAGTGTCAGGATTAGAGGTAGACTCATTAACAACCTGCATTATGTGGATGACACCACTCTGCTTGCTGACAGTGAAGAAAACTTGAAACCTTTACTGATGAAGATCAAAGAACATAGCCTTCAGTTTTGATTGCGACTAAACATCAACAAAACAAAAATCCTTACAACAGTGTCAGTATGCAACTTCACCATAAATGGAGAAAAGGTTGAAGTTATTCATGATTGTCCTTTTTTTGGTTCTACAATCAGCACCCGTACAAGTAGCAGCCAAGCAATCAAAAGATGCATTGCTTTGGGAAAAGCTGTGGCAAAAGATCTCTTTAAAGTATTGAAAAATGAAGATGTCACATTGAAGACAAAGATGTGCTTGACTCATGCCATGGTATTTTTCAGGGGTATCATATGGTTGTGAAAGCTGAACAAGAGAAACAGGAAAAGAACTGATGCTTTTGAATTATTGTGCTGGAGATGAATATTGAATATACCATGGACTGCCAAAAGAACTCAAATATCTGTTTTGAAGAAGTGCAACAAAAGCGCTCCTTGGAAGCAAGGAAACAAGGATGGCTAGACTGTGTCTTATGTATTTTGAACAGGTAGTCATGGGGGACCAGGAAGGACATTATGTTTGGGAGAGTGGCAGGTCAACAAAAAAAGGAAAACCCTTCACTAGATGGATTGACACAATGTCTGTAACAATGGGCTTAAACATAAATAAGATCGTGTGCCTGGCACAGAATCGGGGTGTGTTTTATTTTCCTGTACACAGGTTCACTATGAGTTGGACCTGACTCAACAGCACCTAACAACAACAACAAACTCTAAAACAATTATATATAGGTATGTTCATGTGTACTCAAATTAGAGACTCTGTGTAAATAACCATGATTGAAATGGAAACAATGGCATAAGCTATTGGCTTACAATATGATTTTATTAGTTAATGTGTGAATTCCTGAGCCAGAAATTCAGGATCTTCTACAATATAAAATAAGCCCCTTATCAAATACTCTAACTTAATCTCCCACACATAAATTTTCTGCTTCAACCAAGTCATTATCTTTGCTGCCCTTTCCACATACAATATCAGTTTCCTATCCATTTACTGCACTTGTGCTAATCCTAACACTCTACTAAAATCTCTTTAACTTCTCTAAGTCAGGCCCATTCATTAACACCTGGGAGTTATCTTTTGCTGCTTTATAAAGAAAGAGATACCTTTTATGTTTATAGTAGAAGATCAGTGAAAATTCAGGCCAAAGAGGAAGCTAGAGCATTCCAGAAGTAGCCACTAGGTCATATTTTCAGAATTTGGATTTATTAATAATAAAAGCACTTGCCGGGCACTGTGTCACATGCCTACAATGCCAGTGGCTCAGGAGACAAAGGCAGGAGGACCACAAGTTCGAGATCAGAGGCAGTCTGCATGATTTAGCGAGACCGTGTCTCAAAAAGTAAAAAAAATGGGCTGGGGATACAGCTAAGTCATACAGCACTTGCAAAGTATGCAAGTGCGAGGCCTTGGGCTCAACACTCAGTACAGCAATAATAGTAATAGTAATAACAACAACAACAACAATAATAATAATAATAAAAGCACTCAAACTTACCAGATACCAATTGTGCATATTTTTGTCAAATGGTGGTTATAACACAGTTGTTGTTGTTGTTAGGTGCCTTAGAGTCGGTATACGACTCATAGCGACCCTCACAGGGTTTTCAATGGCTGTTTCAGGATTGCCTTGGGAGTGGATTGCCAGGTCCTTCTCCCATTTTTGTGGTGCTGGGAATCGAACTCGCGACCTCAGAGACTGCAGCGCAGCGCTCTACCAACTGAGCTAAATCCCAGCTAGTTATAACACAGTTAGTCATTTTGTAGTATTGTTAGAAGTTTTTTCCCCATCTCCCAATAATTTCCTTAGGAAGGAAAGCATTTTGCGTTTGATACAGTATTTAACTTGGAATTAAACATCATCCTGATTGTATCTTTTCCTTCTATCTAGGCTACTCCCATACTTCAGTTCATCATCTCTTGCCTCAATGGTATTTAGCAGCTTCCTAACTAATCTCTCTGCTTCCTGGTTCTCTACACTAATCCATCTTTCACATGCCTCAGGAAATGATGTCTCTAAATGTACAAATTGACTACTTAAAACCCTGTGGTGAATGCTTATTTCCTGAAAGATAAAGGCTCATGGCATTGACATGGTTTATAAGAACTTCTATTATATAATCCTCAGTCCTTGGTTTGGGGCTGAGATTTAGCTCATTTGGCAGAGAACTGCTCTGTAGTCTCTGGTTTCCGAGTTTGATTCCCAGCACCCCAAAAATGGGAGAAGCACATGGTAATCCACTCCCCCACTCCTGAGGCAATCTCGGAACAATCAGCCATTGATAACCCTATGAGGGTCACTATGAGTCGGCACGACTCAATGGCATGTAAAAACAGTCCTTGTTTTACTTGGGATCTTCCTTTACTTTAAAATGTGAACTCTGCATTACTTTTCCTCTCTGAATCCATTATGTTTTGCAAAGCTTCCATAGACTGTTCTGTCCTTTCCCTCTCCTTCATCCCATCCCTTAAACATACCTGAAATAATTTTCATTTCTTGGTCTTCTTGCTGTGCATCTACCTTCTTTCAAGTGCCTCCAAAATATTTCCTCCTCAACAAGGCCTTTCCAGACTCCCCCAAGTCTATCCTATGCTCCTGTAGATAACAGACATGTATATCTATGGTGTCAACTCTGGACACATCTGCACTGCAACATTAAGAAAGGTAGAGAGCCGTGTGGGTGTATGTGTATGTGAGTGTGTATTCCCAAGAGATTCTGCTTCATGGCCAATGATCTATAAAAGTTTATTGGCTAAAAACAGAATTGTACCCAGTAAACAGTTTTATGTTTGATTAGTTTAAGATATATTTTGGTTACAGTTGTCAGTAATTCAAACCAACTTAAGAGTAAAGAGGAATTTTTCAGTTTATTTAAACATTGAGAGCAAGGAGATTTGATTGTGCTTAAAAACCAAAGACCCAATAATATATTCCAACAGAAAATTTGATATATCAAAGAAATTTAAATGTCCTATAAATAATAAATGGATAGAGAATACTCTAGCAAGATTAGAGGTATATAGTAGTCCTAAGCCTTAATAAGTTTCTAGATTCCCTCAGTCACTTAAAGGTGACTAAAATTTCAATATTAATATTAATATTTAACATTTTTACATTTTCGAAGCTGACCCAGTCCTCTGGAATATATCAATCAGCTCTACTTTCTTCAAGCAGAAACAAAGGAAGCTCTTACTTGGTTCCACTACATTAATACATATAAGCAACCTACTCAGAAGAAAGAATTAACTAAAATCAGTGGATTGCATACATAATTTAGAAGAAGATAATCATTTCTTTCATCTGGAAAATTACATGTTGGCCTTAAAATTCTCACACTTAAAAATTCCTCTTGCATTAAAATAAGTAATGAAAAATAGGGGGCATAGCCAGGTATAAAGGGGGTGAATAATAGCAAAGTACACAGTACAATTTCATGAAAACAAAAAATACAGTGAATTACAAAAACATAAGTAATAAAGAAAGTCCTTGTCTTTGGTCAACTCTAACTTAATCACTTTGGGGCTAATTGTGAGATTCTTTTAGATTTCAGTATTTTTTACATTGAGGAAAGTTATACTTAATAGTTCAAATGTCCACAAAATCTGGGATCATTCTGTTGGAAAATAAAACATGAGAATGCATTAAGATATAGTTGCCAATCCTTTTTGAAGTCGCACTTTGGAGAACATGTTGGATTTTGGAGGGTGCAATAAAAACTTTACACATAAAGAAAATTCTATTTATGATTAACCACTTTTCCCCAAATCCCCTTGGATTTGTTGCAAGTACCATTCTCTGTGATTGACTAAGTCACCCAGCTAAAAAAAAAAAATCTGAAAGCTATCATAACTGTCAACAGGCAATATGACCAGAAAACTATTTTATTAACTATAATAGTAGTTACTGAAAATCACTACAAAGGTAAGAGAAAAGGAAGACTTTCAGTAAATGCCTACTCATGTAGAATAGATTCTTCACAACAGGGAGGTTTAATGATAGGAATAATATACTAAGGCAGCTCCGTCCCTTGGAGGACACAATCTGCTGAATTTTGAGCAAGTTGCAATATTGGCATAATACAGCAGAACTGTCTTCAAATTAAAAATTATAAAAATGTAACCTTGAAAAAACAAACTAATCAGCAATCTAACTCTGTCTTATTAAAAATGGCTCTTGCAATTAGCCCTGAGATTTTTTTACCAAAAAGGAAGCCCATGGGATAACACGCTTTCCAGAGTTAATTATATCAGCAATTTCTCCAAGTGGGAAGTATTTTCCACAGTGTACTGTTAAGAGTACTTGTACACCCTGAGTGTCTGAGTCATTCTTAGGGAGCCAGTGTCATATCTCTGAATTATAATATTTGGCTAAAATAATTCATCTTGCATTTCTATTGAATTTTTACTATATAAAATCTATATTAATAGTATTAATTTCCCCAATCAAATTCTTTATTTATTTTCATTACATAGCTTGTTAATTCATTTATTTTTCCAGTCAGTAATGTAATACATGATTAAGCATTCCAATAGTCCAAATTTTCACATACTTTACATTGGAGAAAAGATGGCAAAATGACCAAGAATATTTTTCTTCAGTCTATTTTATCCATATTAAATTTAAGCATGACAAACTATCATAGAACTTTTGCCCACTTTTTAGCTCATTGAGTTTACATTTATTAAGTGTGGTTCATGATGGGAACTGTGCTATGCATTGTAGACTGATCAAAGCAAAACAAATTCTTGGCACATCAGAATGCCAGTGCATTTATTCCCAAATGGAAATATATATGTCTGTTATCCACAGGAGCTCCTACCAGTATCAAACTTCTAATAAAACCACTTCAAGTTCTCTTGATGAGCACAGAATCAGAAAAAAGAGAGAAATAGACTGTATTGAGTGATATATCATGCTACCTACAAAGAAGCCTGATGAACCTACTCTTCAAAACAAAGGAGACTGCCACATAGGTTAAATATCTGTTCCTTTCAGATAATTTTCCTCCTTCCTTTGGACTATGTTTACCAAATACTTATAAATTCTATCTACTATCCTATTCTGTATTAATGGCTTAGCACATCAGTGCTTCTGAAAACAAGATCACAATACAAATGAATGAGTTCTACCTTTCCTAGTCTAAAGATATATTCTAATCCTTTTGGTTTTTGATAGCACTTGCGAAGACATCTTCTCCTAACATATTTATGTAGACAGTAATTTGTCCATTTTAGAAAGGATCATTTATGCTTTTTAATACTTTTATTCGAAGGAGAGAATCTTCAAACCCAGAGGTTACCTTAATGATTTCTGCTGACTAAGCTTTCTGAAGTTCCATCACGCATTTGAATTTTATTAGAAGAGTTACTTCAAAAATGAGTAAAACATGAAATTCTGATACATATTACAACATGCATGAACCTCACAAACATTAAGTAAAAGAATAAATTACATATTTTTATGAAATATTCATGATAGGTAAATCCATAGAAACAGAAAACAGATTAGTGATTGCCAGGGGTGAAGGGGAGAAGGAAATGATAAGTAACTGCTTAGTGGGCATAGTTTCTTTTAGGGGCAGGAACATTTTGTCTTAAATAGAGTTAGTAGTCATACAACATTGCTGGTGTACTAAATTCCATTGAGTTGTTCACTTTGATGCAATCCCCAAACAATCAGCCATTGAAAACCATATGAGGGTCACTATGAGTCAGACCCTACTTGACAGCAAGTAACAACAATTATTTATTTGTTTGTTTGTTTGTTTACTTATTATTGTAGTATTTGGGGGTTGAACACAGGGCCCTGCATATATTTGGCAGGTGCTCCACCCCTGGGTGATACCTGCAGCCCATTTTTCATCTTTTATTTTAAGTCAGGGTCATGCTCAGTTATGCAGGCTGCCTCTGTCCTTGAACTCATGATGTTCCTGCCTCTATCTCCCGAATTGCTTGTATTACAGGTGCATGCCACTGCACCCAGTGGAATTATTCACTTTAAATGATTATTTTTATATTACATAATTTTTGCCTAAATACAAATTATCTAAAAATAAAAGCATGCTAGAGAATTAAAACAAAAAAATGACTGTAACATATAAAAGGACAGTAAAATGATAAACAAAACCATAAATAAATGTGAATATATGTAAACATGACTACATTATTCAATTTTGATGTGGAAAAACATGCGGTAATACTAGGATAAGATGATGTATTTGGCTAATTGATTCAGATGTCCTTTCTACTAAAAAGAAAGCTTTGGTATGAAGAAGTCAGGATAGAAACATGAATATGTTTTCAAATGTTGATTTTAAAAGGTTATTGACATTTATAGACAAAGGCACAAATCAGATAATTACAAATTAAAATTCATAATACCACACCTATATATATATGTGTGTGTGTGTGTGTGTGTGTGTATATATATATACACATATGTGTATGTGTATATATATACACATATATATGTATAAATATTTGAGAGTCAATAGCTATAGGTGACAAGTGAATACATTTCAGTGAACTAGTACCCAGAAAGAAATTATAGAAAGAAAAATGAAAAAAATCAGAAAAAAAGAGAATATAATTTTTTAAAGGAAGGGTAGTAAACAGTAAAAGAGAAATTAGCAACATCAGCTGAAAATGAATAGTCAAAGAGAGGCACATTTATAAAATCAAATCAGTAATTATCAAATACCTATTTGTCCCAGACTCCAAAAATACACCAAGAAATTTTTTTTTTTTATATTCAATGAGCAGAGGTATCTTATCTCTGGTTCATTTTTAACAGTGAATGTGTATTGAACATAGCAGTCTCTCTGGTGTGATACACACCTGTGGGTGAAGTATGTGAGGAAGACACAGTTTTACCCTGAGGAATATTTTAATAATCTTTTCAGATGCATGTGGGTGGTCTTCTCTGATATGTCATTAAAATCTATCAAATGACAATTCTTAAAGGTTAGTTACAATGAGGACTCTGAAATTTTATCAATGAAATTTTTTATTGTATATTAAATCCACCAGTCTATGTGCACTTGAAATGAGTAATTTTACTTATGTGTGATTTTCTAACAAATGTATTTTTAAAAATATTGGTGCATTATGCAATATAAAAATTATATTATATTTCATAAATTTATCAAAAAATAGGTATTAACCTGTTAATCCCACACTAGAAGGTAGAATCTGTCTGAATTGCTAATTTTTACTTGAAAGCTAATATTTTTTCATTGAAAATAAATATTGCTCATTGTTTCTCTAAAGTTAATGGCCTACTTAGATCATTTTTGTGAAAATGTCTACCAAATATCCATGTCTAAATAGACTTACTGTGTTTACTATTTGTTAACTCAGGTTATAACAGTATTCCACTTAAAAAATGACTATTTCAATTCCCAATCCAATCACAGAAGTTATTTTCCCCAAGAAATATACCATATTTTGTATGTAACATAGATTCTCTATGGATATTTGTCATTATCATCTCTCAGGATATTTTTTAATATTTAATAATACCCAAAATTGTTACTGCTTTTTCAAAGATACAATGGTCTGAATGTAGCCTACAATGTCCATATGTTCAAACTTAATCACTAATAGTATTAAGAGGTTAGGCCTTTAAGAGATGATTAGGTCATGAGGGCAGAGCACTGAAGAATGGAATGAATAACTTTTTAAAAGAAGCAATGCAGGTGAGATCACAATTCCTGACTTTAAACTATATTGTAGGGGTATGGTAGCAAAAAAAGCTTGGTACTGGCACAAAAATAGGCTTGAAAACCAATGGAACAGAAGGGAACACCCAGAGATACACCCACACAACTTCAGCAACCTGATCTTTGCAAAGGGACTAAAGGCACAAAATGAAAAAAAGATAGCCTCTTTGACGAATGGTACTGGGAAAATTGGATATTCATCTGTACAAAAATGAAAACAGACCATATCTCTCAATTTGCATGAGAATCAACTTGAAATGAATAAAAGACCTCAGCATAAAACCAGAAACCTTAAAACTACTAGAAGTAAAAATAGGAAACACATGCCAATACATAGGCATAGGAAAACATTTCCTTAACAAGACTCAAATCACTCAGGAAATCACATTAAGAACTGACAAGTGGCATCACATGAAATTAAAAACCTTCTTTGCAAAAGAAAATGAACAACAACTTAAGGAAGAGGCCACTGAATGGGATAAAATCTTCACACCCTATACATCTGACAGAGGACTAATTTCTAGAAATTACAAAGAACTCAAGGAAGCCAATCCTAGGACAACAAGTAACCCAATACACAAGTGGACAAAGGAAATGAACAGATAGTTCTCAAATGAAGAAGTTCATAAGACTAAGAAACACATGAAAAAATGTTCAATATTCCTAGCCATTAGGGAAATACAAATCAAAACAACATTAAAATTTTACCTAATTCCAATAAGAATGACCAAGATCAACAAAACAAATAATAACAAATACTGGCGATGATGTGGAGAAAAAGCAACCCTCTTATACTATTGGTGGGACTGTAAATTGATCCAATCACTTTTGAAGTCAATATGGAGATACTTCAGAAAACTAAAAACAGAACTGCCATATGATCCAGATATACCACTACTGGGAATATACCCAAAGGGAGACAAGTCATTATACCACAGAGACACCTCTATCTCCATAGTCAATGTAGTACTCTTCACATTAGCAAGGATATTGAACCAACAAACCTGCCCATCAACAGAAAAATGGATAAAAATTATGGTACATATACACAACAGAATACTATTTAGCAAACAAAAAAGTGAAATAATGTTATTTGCAGCAAAATGGATGGAACTGGAGAATATCACCTTAACAAACACAACTTCAAAGAAAGAAATACTATATGTTCTCACTTATATGTGGGAGCTGAATTTTACTTAAAGCAAGAAAAATGTCCTATATATAAGTTGATATGTAAAAATGTACAGTTAAACTTAGCAAAGAAGTGATAATATAAAGGGTAGAAACAAGGAGGGAGAGAACAAGCAGAGGGAAGCGAATATTGCAGAAGGTGGGATGGGGAGGAGAAACAGTGCAGAAAGATAAAGGAGGAGAAGATAATCTCAATGTAAATGATTCAACTTCATGAGTACTTGGGAGAAACAGGGGAACATAACCCAAATATGCATATGAATTTTACTATATAGTAGTCAAAAGGTTCCATAAACCTCCTAAGTTTATAAAAGTACAACCAAAAGTGATGTAATAGTTGCATAATGGAAAAAGCAAATACTGTATTACTTTGTACTCCATCAACATTTACCAATAAAGGAGGAAAAAAGTTGGCTAAAGGAAATGCCCTCATCTCCTTGCATCCTTTCTGCTGTGTGAGGACACGGATTTTCTCTTTTAACCCCTTTCCACAAAGTGAGGACGTAGCAAAAAGCCACCATCTTGGAAGTGGGAAGAAGCCCTCAGGAGACACAAATCTGCTGGTACTTTGACCTTAGACTTCCCAACCTCCAGAACTGTGAGAGATACAGTAAATTTCTATTATTTACAAATTACACTGTCTGTGGTGTTTTGTTACAGCATAGGGAATAAGCTAAGACAAAAAACATTTTAAGTGAAAACCCTGTACTACAAATACAGGTCGATTTAGACACAATGACTAGAATGACAGTTCAGTGACACTGCCATGGTTTGTGCTAAGCTACCATCAGTTTCACACATCATTACTTGAACCATCACTGCAATTATCCACACAGCTGAAAGGCAAAAATGTCCTAATATTGTGAAAATAATGTTGAACTTAGAGGCCCAAGAAATTGTCTTAGTGGCCTCCAGTTGCCCAATAAAACAACTTAGGGACTGCTGTGAAAGAGGATAGAAAGACAAGTTCAGGACTGGTGGATTCCTTTTCTCAGTTAAACATCTTCTGTCTGCTGAAAGTAAATCGTTGAGGCAGAGTATTGGTGACAGTGGCAAGTTTTAGGAAATAACCATGTGGATAATAAGAAAGGGATCTGAACAAGGCTTTAAAAAAATCCAATTCTTATACCAAAGCACTAGCTGAGGTTGGAAATCAGAAATCGAAGATACAGTGAGTCAGCATTTAAGGCTTTCACAATTAAAAAACAAATTCAAGTAGATGGATCATCAAAGGTATAGCAGGAAAATATCATACAGGAGGAGGTATTGAGGGTATGACTTAAAAGGCAAGTGAAAGGTGGGCCCTGTGGCACACGCCTGTAATCCCAGCGACTTGGGTAGCAGAGGCACGAGTATCGCAAGTTCAAGACCTGAGGCAGTCTGTGTAATTTAGCAAGACCGTGTCTCAAAGAAAAAAGTAAAAATATGGGCTAGGGTGCAGCTCAATGGTACAGCACTTGCAGAGCATGCAAGCGTGAGGCCCTGGGTTCAACCCCCAGTACCAAAAAAAAAAAAAGTCTATAATTTAATTTTGATAAAAATTTCTTTTATCTAAATTCACACACTGAAACCAAACACTGGACACTTGCTAATAACTCTGTTTCCTATTTTTGTACCAATAATATGATATGCAGAACTACAATAAAGGACATTAGAAGTGATGTGAAATATGTTCAGATAGTAAGTACTTTATGATGGGAAAATTATAGTAGATTATTTTGAAGCACTACTAGTCTATGTTCATGTTAATAATTCAATATGCATTTAATAAAAACATTTATCAAATTTAGATGTGTTTATTGGTAGTCACAAATACTGGTATAATGAGAAAACTCTAATTTTCACCTTTAAGAGTAAGGAAAGAGTTTGATTATATTTTACATCATTATTTCATATTTTACCATTACTATTAGACCACTTGAATTCAGAAAACTTCCATATTTGTCTGAGAGACTGGCATATTACCTGAATATTCAGTCACTGGAAAACTCCCACTTGAGGTATGAAAAGTTTAATTTTCAAAGTCATTAGAAAGGAAAGGACACTCCCAGCATCACAAATATGCCTTTTATTTTTTCCCAAAAACCTTATCCTTTATTCTGTTCACACAGAGGTAAATATTTTATGTTTTCATACGCATATAAGGATCTCCAAAGTTAATATAAAATATTACCTAATTCATGACAATTATAATTTTTGAAGATGAGGAAATACTTGCATTATTATTAATTTTCAGGAAAAGTAGTCATTTCACTCTCTAATAATTGCCACTATTATGCACAAAAATATAAACTACATTACTTTTACTGTTACAATATGCTAAAGATTGCTATAAATTCTTGCTTTCCTTCTCATTTAGTGGTGATATTTAATTCCCCCTCTGATGAGTCTGAGCTGGCCTCAGTAGCTGGCTTGACCAATACAATATGCTGGAACTTCCATAGCATAACTTCTGAAGCTAGGTCAAAAATTTGTTGAAGCTTCTTTGGTCTATTGCAATACTTGCTTTAAGAAACCAGGCACTTTGCATTAAAAAGCAAACCAAACCAAAACAAAACAAAACAAAAAACTAAGCATCTTCATCAAAAAGCCATAATAGAAAGGCATGAAACCAATGGCCAACATCCTTAGTAAGGATGTAAACAAGCCATCTTGGAAGAGCATCTTCTAGCTCAGTCATTCCACCCTCAGAGAAAGGATGCTACATAAGGAAAACCTTCACTTTCAAATCCTGCCCAAATTGTGGTTCTGTCAGCACAGAATTAGATTGTTGATCTAATAACTACTAAATGCTACAAAGGGCTGGAGTTTAGCCCAGCTGGTAGAGTGCTACTGTGCACTCTCTGAGGACCCAGGTTCCATCCCCAGCACTGCAAAAAACAGAGAAGGACATGGCAATCCACTCCCGAAGCAATCCTGAAACAATCAGCCATTGCAAATCATATAGGGGTCACTGTAAGTCAGACCCTACTCTGGCACTTAACAACAAAACAAATACTGCAAAAGTTGTTGCACAGAAATGCATAACTGAAACATATGTTACTTTGTACTTTCTGTCTTTCCCATATAAATAATATTACAAATAAAGACATTAAGTAGCACTTGCAATGACTGCCTGCAGCTGTACCACTGTAGCATTCAATCCCATCAGATCTTGGAAGCTAAGTAGGGTTGGGCCTAGTTAGTCCTTGGATGGGAGACTGCCCGGGAACACCAGATGCTGTAGGTTTGAGAGAAGGATCTGGCAGCCCGTCCCCCAAACAAACAAATGAAACACACACACACACACAAAAAAAAAACAAAAAAGACAATCAGCCATTGAAAACCTTATGAAGAGCAGAGAAGCACTGACATAGTTCCGGGCATGGCACAGGGTTGAATAATGATTTGTATGCTGTACATAGGACCCAACTGATGGCACCTAACAACAACAAGCAGCAATGACTAGCAGGTACACAAACAATGAAAGAATATATACTTGGTGATCTTTATAAAGGATTAATTATTCTCTTCACACTTAAGAAAAATCAGATGCCAACACTGGGACTGAGATTAGGCCCAGTGGTTCCCTGCTTCTGCTCACCCCTAGGGCAGTCGCCTGTGGGATGATGCCACCACTAGGACTGAGGACAGGCACCATAGGCATGTCACTATGGCTGGGGCTGCCAGTGCTACAAGGGCCTTCTAGTAGCAAAGTTAGACCTGGCAATGTCAGAGGAGATGTCTGCTGCATTCCTGGTGCCACCACTGCCATTGTCAAATGCCCAAACAATGGGCATGCCACCTCACTGCTGTGTCTGCTACACCTGGTGAGGCCCTAACTCCTGCATGGCCCCTGGAAACAGGGCATCTTTCCAATCCCACTGCCTTCCACACTGGGCATAGACCCATTTATTACAACCAAACATACTATAAGGAGATGATACCATAGTTTCTGGCTGGAATCAAAGCCAACATTGCATACGAAACTGACACGTTAAGACATATCCTCAGGAAAAATCCATTTACTATGAAAGTTACCTTATAAAAGTGGAAGGCAGAACTGATTTGCCAGATGTATAAAGGTCAACACAGCCAGCCATAGAAAATATCATGCAGCACACCAAATTTGGTGCATGGACTCTAGTGTATGATGCTGTTCTAACATATATCTTAATATATATGCATTTTATGGATGTTCCAAGAGCGTTGGAAAAAGACCATTGTCTTCACTGAGGCACAGAGGTCAATGGTTATAAAATTAAACTGATTTTATTTGCATCTACTATCCATTACAGCTTTCATGTATCTTAAATATGTGACAGTTTGCTTGACTTTGTATTTCCTGCAAGTTTTCATTTTGTGAATTCTGACATATGCGGTATTGACATGGTATTAGAGCTTCATGTTGGCATACTATTTTTCATTTTAAAACGTCTTTCATTTCTCTCTTTAATATCTTTAACCTTAGAGCAATACATGCTAACACTAAAATAAGAACATCTGTTTCTCTCTTCACTGATATTTTAAATTTTATTCTTTCAATGTCAATTTGTTCTAGATATGTCTTTTGTATGCTATGTTGAGCTAGATATTACCAAATCTGAAAATTTTAAAATAGGTGATAAAATCCCATTTGCATTTGTAGGCATGATGAATATTCTTAGTTACCACATTTTATGTTCTTTTTTTCCTGTTTTATAGGATTTTCATTTTATTTTATAATCAACTACAAGGGGTTTAGCTCAATGGGTAGAGTGCTGCTCTGTGTTCTCTGAGGCTGAAGGTTCAATGCCCTGCACCGCATAAATGGGAGAAGGATATGGCAATTCATTTCCAAAGCAATCCTGAAACAGTCAGCCATTGAAAACCCTATGAATAGCAGAGAAGCACTGACACAGTGCCAAGCATGGCATAGAGTTGGGGAGTGTTTCATTCTGTTATATACAGGGTTGCTATGGGTTGGACCTGACTGGACAGCACCTAACAATAACAACAACAAGGGTTATATTCATTTTGATTTGTGCATATGCTTCTGATAATTTGGAAGATGTATTAGGGTTCTCCACAGAAAGAGAACCAATAGGAGGCTATAAATATTAAAAATGTACAATTATTATATCTCTGCTCTGAACTCTTGAACTGTTAAATATTTAACAAAGATGTATTTATTTGTTCAAAATTGTCAGTCCTTTTGGAAATATTTTATGGATGGAAATTATTTCATGTGTCTTCATTTCTCTTGTACTGTCTTTGTCTTAGTACTCATTTCTAATAGTGGGAATTCTTCCTGGATCAAAGATTTTTGTACATTTACTTTGTTACTATGTTCTTGGAGGAGAAACAGTCAAGGCTATGTTCAAAAGTAACAAGAAATGGCTTTAAGAGACAGAAATGCATGGATGAATTCCATTCAGTTGATCAAAATCAATACCATTTGGGTGTTCATATAATGCATCATCAAGAGGCAATTTACTGTAAATGTGATATATCATTGTAATCTCTTATTTATCTTGGTCTCCACTGCTTCTTTTTAAAACCAAACTGAGTCCAAAGATCTTTCCACAACTTGTCTATATACCCTCTTCCAAATAGAACAAAGAAGTCATTATGAGTACATATTTCAGGATGTGCCATTCACTTTGGAGAAAATTCATAAAGAGGTCTGGAAGAAGTACTGTTAAATATGATTGTGCACATTTTTAAACTGCATAGTTCTAGGTGGAAGAACATTGGTACTGATTTACTGAACAATGCTAGAAAATGCCAGAAACTCTATATTATTCCATACCCATTTGACATTTATTGGTTTTAGTTCCTCTAATTTTGTCAAGGGTCTAGGGTTTAGCTCAGTTGGTAGAGTGCTGGTCTGTGCTCTCTGAGGCCCTAAATTTGATCCCCAGCACTGAAAAAATGGGAGAAGGACCTGGCAGCCCACTCCTGAAACAATCACAAAACAATCAGCCATTGAAAACCCTACAAATAGCAGAGAAGCACTGAAATAGTGCAGGGCACAACACAGTGTCCGGTAGTATTTCATTATTGTACAAAGGGTCGCTATGAGTCAGACCAAGTTCAACAGCACCTAACAACAACAATAATTTTGTCAAAAATTGATTTTACAATTTAATTTCTCACTTTTTGTGCTGCTATTGGGTAATTTGTGAAAGAAGAAAATGAAAACATAAAAACCCTGATATTTAAAGATTATTTTATTTCATTCATTCAGTCTTCAACTTTGTTAAAACACAGATGGGATCGTATAATAACCCAGCTTAAAATTCTCAAGTACCTTTTTTATACATGAAATCTAATACAAATCTCTGACCATGACCTAAAAGGTAGTTCTCTATTTGATTACTATCTGTCCAACTTCACCTTGACCCATATTTCTTCCCACTAATTGTAACTTTTGCTGGGTTAGTCTTCATTCTGAGTTTTGAATATAGAATACCATTTTTTTTTTGGCTCAGGACTTGGACACATGCTTTTTTTTTTTCTTCCTATAATATACTTCCCCTCTTGCCCAGTTGGATAGCTAGTCTCAGCTCAGATCTCACTTTTTAAAAAATCTATTCTTTGGTGGACTAACATAAAATAAGTAACCTTTTGTGACCCCTTATATCATCCCCTTAACTCATAACAACCTATACATATTTTACACAGTAAAGTATTTACACAATAATCTGTGCTGGCTCCTTAGTACTTTGAAGCTATGAAAGCCTTTTTGCCCTATAGCTTCCCATTTATCAAATTAATGGATGAGAATTAGAGAGAGGCTGATACTATCAAAAAATAGGCCTTATATTTCAAATTTCAGTCTCAAAGATAATTTTTTTTTGTGATACTAATGTGCTGAACCCAGGGCCTCTCACATACTTTGCAAGTGTTCTACCCTGAGCTACACCCTAGCCCTTGTTTTATTTATTATTTTGAGATAGGGCCTCCCTAAATTACACAGACTGCCTCTGGCCTCAAACTCAAGATCCTCCTGCCTTTGTATCCTAAGTCACTGGGATTATAGGCATGGATCTCTGTGATAGGCAGATAATTCATTTTATAAATTCATAATGAAAACCATAGCTGCGAAAGTAATCTAAAGAAAAGATCCTAATTCTTTATTCCTGTCAAGATACCAAACACTAGCCCTCCCTCATGGATATATTAGTGCTTTTTAAAAATAAGGCAATAGACAATTCCATCTTACCCAGTATGGGAAGAAGAAAAAAGAATAGGGCAAGGAAATGAGTTAGGATTCCCTTCTCCAAGGAAAATCAGCCTGGAGGAAGAAGAGAGTATTAGATCATTTGAGGAAATAGCCAAAAGTAGAAATTTTTGTCTCACCTTCTCAATGAAACTTGGAATGCTAAACCATGTGGTCCTATGTCAATGCCCCAAAATTAATGATGGCATCATGGCATGTTTACACAGAGAGAGAAGAAAGAAAAAGTAAAAGAGTGAGAGAGACAACCCTCAAATGCCTTCAAAGGACTCACAATTTTTCATCCCCAAGAAAGGAAGCAGAATGCCAACATGCTATTGGAGACACTGTAGACATAAATGACAAATCTCACTACAAGTAGCTGCAAAGTGGACAGACTAGCTGGTGTCCAGATGTGGGACATCTGAGGCACCACTTGAGTCTGCAAGATATGTAGCATCTTAAAGAGGCAAAAATCTGTTGGTTGAAGCAAAACTATCACTTTCAAATTCTTACTGAAAATTGAAGATAAATCCAGTAGACTCACCGGATAAAAAATCAATTCAGTAGGTCTAAGAGTTGGACCAGCAGGAGTTACTGAGGAGACAGCTGATATCAATTGGATTCAAAGCTCTCTTTTCTGCTTCTGGGAAGTCATAAAGCCCATTTTCTACCCTAGTCACCTTCTTAGGAAGAAATGGAGGAGAAGAAATTGGAAAGAGTATATATTTACTGAAAAGAGAATGAGTCACCCAAAAGAAAGTTTTAAAATAAAGTTGTAGAGATAAATTTGCCAGTTTAATTTGTCTTCATGACAACTCAGGAGGATGGGTTCATAAAGTTTAAATGAGTCATAGAAAAGAACATCTAAGTGCAGTGGATAAATGTGCTCACCCTACACTTTTTACTCTGGATCTCCAACCAAAATTAAATTCTACTGGGCATGAACTAATTTTTCCTTATCAACATTTTATTCCCAGCACTTAGCATATGGTCTGGCATGCAGCAGCCAATGATGTAAAAGGAAGGCAAGAAAGTCAGAGCTAGAGAAGCGATTTAAAGATTGAATCAGAGGATGGCACCATGTGCTTTGAATTAGAGGAAGGGGTCATGAGAGAAGAGATGCAAATGACCTCTAGACACTAGAAAAAGCAAGGAAACAAACTTTCCCCTAGAGTTTCCAGAAGAAACATAGCTCTGCCGATACCTTGTTTTTAGTCCATATGACCCACTTTGGAAATCTGACCTCTAGATATACAAGAAAACAAAAATGTGTACAAGTTTGTGGTAATTCATTACAGCAGAAAAACAGAAGCAACACAGACTTCGAGTGAACAATAAATTAATGAATGCCTACTTTGTTGATGTCTAAAACTTAAATATTTTATACACTAAAACTTGCTGGTGAATGAAGGTTTTTAATTACACTACATGTTTAAAAAGGGGCTGGGATTTAGTTAAGTTGGCAGAGCGCTGCACTGCAGTCTCTGAGGTCCTGAGTTCAATTCCCAGCACCGCAAAAATGGAAGAAGGTCCTGGCAATCCACTCCCAAGGCAATCCTGAAACAGTCAGCCATTGAAAACCCTAAAAGGGTCGCTATGAGTCAGATATCAACTCGACAGCACCTAACCACAACAACAACATGCTTAATAATGTACAAACCCCAAAGTGTATATCTACATTTCATTCCTTTAAATAAAGGTATCATGTTGAATTTATGTAGCTTATATTTAGAGAATAATACAGAAGGCAAAACTATACCTAATCAGACTCTTTAGCATTTGAGTGTTGTTGTTGTTGTTGTTGTTAGGTGTTGTCAAGTCAGGTCTGACTCATAGAGAACCTACCTACAACAAAATGAAACACTCCTGCATGCTATACCATGCCCAGAACTATGTCAGTGTTTCTCTGCTATTCAGAGTTTCCAATGGCTGATTGTTTTGGAATTGTTTCTGGAGTGGGCTTCCAGGTCCTTCTTCTATTTTTGTGGTTCTGGAGATCAAAACTGGGACCTCAGAGAGTACAGAGCAGCACTCTACCAACTGAGATAAACCCCAGCCCCAACAACAACATTAGCTAAATAATAAATAGAAAGAAAGGATTCATTAAATTCTAATGTAGCCAATGGAAAGGTATGAGTCCATTTATAAACACTCAATTTTTAACATATCCATTAAGGTCATCAGATACTGTATGAAGGCGATATGTATTTTTTAAAATAATATTTCTAGTTATATGACTGATTCTCAACCCACTGATGAACCAGTCTACTTGATAGTGTTAAAATGATAATTTTTAAAATCTAAATGAAATTCATAGTAAATACTAATTGCAAATACCATCTTATCTGCCTCATACTTTTCATAGATTCCTTATCCTTGGGTTCTGCTAGGCTCCTGCTTCCCCATTCCCTTTACTACTTTAGTTGGGCCTAAAATTGAGGATGACATAACTATGATACAAAATGTTCCTGGTAATTTTTAGTGACAGTCTAATGGAAAGACCAGTCCCCTTTACAGAACTATAATGAGAAAAATGTGCTAGAACAGATTTCAGAGTCAACTTCTTTATCAAAGTTCCTCATAGGGCCAATAATTCCATAGTGCTCACCTGCCAATTAACCCCAAGTGTTAGCCTGCACCAATTTGTTTAGCAGCTCTCCTTCGTGGATGTAGAGCAGGTTTTATTCTTGAAAAATTATAGAAAGCAAGAAATCAAGAACAGTGGGAAGATGAAGAAGGGATGGAAAAGGGGAAGGGAAACTCAAATTATTCCCAAATTGTTTTTCTTCCTTTTCTTGAAATGTCCTTTATCACAGCCCATTTTTAAGTAGGATATCTACTACTCCAATATTAGTACATTAGTATGGTAATATTTCCTATTAAAATAATCTTGTTTTCTAAACTGTCACTTATATTTAGAAACATAGAATTGACAAATACTGAAAAGTATTTAGTTCTACAAACCTTTCTGTCAGTGATTATAACAGATGAGCAAGGCTTTATTATTTAACTTAGTTGTTTAACTTCACTATGCACAATTTAGTGGCCAGGGTTAGGCAGTAAATGAATGCCTCTGTGTGTGTGTGTGTGTGTGTGTGTGTGTGTGTGTTATCTTAAAAATAGACCTATCAGTTCATAACTGTATTCATTCATTCATAATACATATTTAAATATTTAATGAGAGGAAAGAATTGCACCTTTGTTTATATTATGTGTCATTGTTTAATCACCAAAATTGCTTCCCAAGAAAATGTTACTTTAGGCCTACATTTATCATCACTTTGCTTTTCATATCCATGGTAATATGGTAATATGTCTTAGATTTCTTTTTCTCTATCAACAGAAAAAACCTTAAAAGCGACATAATTATTACATCTAAAACATTACTTATTTGGCTCTCAAAATTATGAGAATAGGCAAATGCATATGCTTAAGTTACACATATATAAATACACACACATATATACATATCTATCTACCCATCTACATATATATATATATTTTTTTTTTTTTTGTTTTTTTTGCTGGAATGGGGAGGGGAGGGAATGTAGAACCCAGGGCCTCGCATATACTTTGCACGCATTCTACCACAGAGCTGTATCCCCAGCCCCTTCTATACTTACTATCTTATTACAGGCTCTTTCTAAATTACATAGGCTGCATCTGGCCTTGATTTTACAATCCTCCTACCTCCACCTCCCAAGTCAATGGGATCATAGGCATGTACCACTATACCCAGCTAGGTGCTTATATTTTAAAATAAATAAAGTGGTTTACTTTTCTAAATTAAAATAAGACATAAAATGATAGTATAGCAATATTAACGTAGATAAAAAACCTTACTTTTTATCTTCCTATGTAAAAACAATTTGAGTCAATGTAATGCATTAATATTTTAGCATTTTTTGTTCTATTGATATCAGTACATTTATGAATTTAGAAATGTATAAGAATCAATAGATCCATCCTAGAAGAAGTGCAACCAGAGTGCTCCTTGGAAGCAAGGATGGCTAGACTGCAACTTACATATTTTGGACATGTTATCAGGAAGGACCAATCTCTGGAGAAGGACATCATGTTTGGGAAAATGGTGGGTCAGAAAAAAAAAAGAAAAGAAAAGAAAACAGAAAGACCCTCAACTAGACGGATTGACACAGTGATTGCAACAATGGGCTTAAACATAAAAAAGATTGTGTGCCTGACACAGTGTTGGGGAGTGTTTTTTTCTGTTGTACAAAATGTTGCTATGAGTAGGATCCAAGCTGATGGCACCTAATAACCATAAACAGCACAAGTAATCCAGTTTCAAAATACAACTAGAAAACAGTGTGACGACTTATTTAGTAAGTGTAAAACACCCATATATTTAAAAGTTTCACTTCTCATCGCTATCAATGAGAATTAATTTTAAGTTGTCACTTTCCTTTGTCTTTTCCTATAAGTTCAGAAAACACAGTAAAATGACTGTAGATAAATAACTGTGGATTTGCAAGCAATGAGGTAAGAAGAGTGATTTTCCAAACACAGGGATGTTTTACTGTCTGATTTTCTTTCTTGAGAAGCCTTGACCTTTCAAAAATTTGCATGATGCATATGCATGTTGTGTGACTGATTTGTTTCCCTGTAATATATTTCAGGAGCAATTCTCATTTCATCTCAATATTTTCTCCCATTATTAGTTTTTCAACAACCAGAAATGGAATATTAGAATGTCTTCCTTGATTTTAGTTGCAATGCAGGGCTATTAGTTCTTTTCAGATTATTCCATGTCACCTCCTGATGGAGGATGTGTGTTTGCATTTGACTTTTTTTCTCTCTTAATGTTATTTAAGCAAGTAAAAATTCTCACTGCAGCTGCCTTTTCCACCCAGACTCTGTTTCTGGGTTTATTCAAAGGATGATGTGGATTATTCTAGGGAAAAATCAGCACATATGGATTTCTTTTCTCTTCTTCAACTAAGCTAAGCTGTATTCCTTTTTATTTTCCTGTTCCCTCAAGATATTCATAGTATGCATACAGAATATTTTCTATCTTCTCTACATTTTTTAACTTAATTATTAGGCAGCAATCTCCAGAGCCGCTTCTTCAGATGGAACAGGCATAATAGGAAATAACAACTGCAAACGGATCTTCCAGGATCAGCTCATTTTCCAAAAAGCTGACCCAGACCACTGTCTTGGCAACCTCAGCATCCATACATTTATCCCAACCCAAATCCTAAATGTGACTTGGTCACCAGCAGCTCCTTTGCCACAGGATGATAATTCTTTCCTTTCTTCCTCTACCTCTCCTCTTTGGTGCTACAACAATCACCGATTTTCTAGCTTGTATAATAGACACCTCTAGCATTTGCCTTTCAATGACCCACTTGTCCATGCCTTTGAAATTGTCCTCACATCTCAAATACTCCCCAGGGCCAAAAACACAAATAGTAAAAGATAAAAAATGGGAAATTGTGGCAGGCAGAGTGTGTGGGTCCTATTAATTGACAGTAACATTATGGAAGTCCATGATTCTTAAGTTCTATTAAGAATATTAGCTAATTGTAAGCAATCAAAATGATGAATATTTCTAAACTTCTAAGAAGCAAGCCACATAGACAATTAAAATTTAGTATTTAATATTAAAACATATCTAAAGATAGTTCAAATATTCAGGCATGAGACATTTGAAATTAGTTTACTTCACCTTAATGAGTATTATCTATTTTTCCCAGTACTTTTCTTTTTGCTATAATGAATAGGAAGGAATTATAAAAGAGTCCCTGTACTAAAAATATTTGTATTCTAGCCAAGGACATATGACTAATATACAGTAATGATTATAAGCATGCACAAGGTAAACCATTTCCTAACACCCAGTCTAGTAAAGGCAAATAAATATAGTTCTTAGGAATTAGCGAAAGAACTTGTAATATAAAGAACCAGTAGAGACCTTATAGTAGAGTACTTCAGTCAAGGTCCTTCATTTTACAAAGGAAGAGAAGCAGACAAGGAAGTTAAGTGACTTACCCAATAACAGACTAGTTGAGTACTAAACTAAATCTAAATATGCTATCATAATTTCTGTGAGGGTTCTGTCTACTATAGCCTGCATCCTGGTTAATCAAAAAGGTTTCCTATGGTTATATATTAGAATAGTAGCTCAAATATTTATTGCTGACAGTTACCTTATGCAAATGTAAATCCTTTTTAATAGTGCCGAATAAAGCTGGGCATGGTGACACACACCTATAATCCCAGTGACTTGGGAAGTAGAGGCAGTAGGATAGCAAATTCGAGAACAGAGGCAGTCTGCAAAATTTAGTGAAACTTTGTCTCAAAAAGTTAAAAAAAAAAAAAGGGCTGGGGGTGCAGCTCACTGGTACAGTACTTGCAAAAAGCATGCAAGACCAAAGCCCTGGGTTCAACGCCCAGTACCAAAAAAAAAAAAAAAAAAAAAAAAAAAAAAAAAAAAAAAAAAAAAAAAAAAAAAAAAAAAAAAAAAAAAAAAAAAAAAAAAAAAAGTACCAGATAATATTCTAGAATAAGTAACATGTAGTATTTGTTTTCTTGGGATTTATAAGCTCGGAAGACTAACTAACCTGCAATACTTTTTCCTGAGATTTATAAGGTGGGAAGGCTGGTGAAAAGTGAGACTCACTTATCCACTTGTTGCTAGAGGCATGGAAAATTTATTCAGGTCTACTTAGGAACATATCTGATAGTAACCAAGGTGCTTCACTGCTCCTATGCTCTTGAGCTCAATCAAACTCTTCAGTTTTCTGTAACCAAAGGTCTTGCTGCCAAAGCCTGAATCTGCAGAGAGACTGTCAGCACTCCACCACTATTCTGGCGTTGGTAAAGAAAAATGTGCTTTATTGTATTTATAATATGTTTTTGAAAAGTCATGCAAGTCAAGTAAGAAGCGGAATTAAATCTTCTTTTTATAGCCCAAACCAAAGTGAACACTTAATGTCCTATATATTAAAACATATTTGTTGGAATAGTGACAAATGACAAATTAAGATGATGTTAAGTCTATGGTTATTTAACAAAATTACTTTTTTTCCCTTTTTAATAAAAACTACCCTGACATGAAATTACCTATTTATATATAATGACCAAAATAACATTTATTGTTTAAAAAGCAAAATGCATTATAAGATTTAGTTCAAAGAATAGTTACATCAATTTCTGGAAAAGTAATATGAACAGATCAAAAGTGAACTTAAATGATATAGCCAACACTGGTCACAGATCTTTGGATCCAATTTTTTCTGTCTGAAATAATAAATTTGAGTGGCATTAGTCTTAGCAAATATAAAGCAATTTATCCTTATCTCTCTTATTTTGAGTCAGAATTCTTAATGACTAGGGTGAAGTGCCATTCAAGAAATGCACAATGTTTGAAAATAAAGAATAACTTAAATGTAAGAATTCCATGTACCAAACACATTCATCAAAATCATCACTGAATGGGTTTGCTTTCAAATAGTAAGGTTAGTAGTTTCACTTTTTCAAATGATGGTTATCATGTTAGTCAGAATAATCTCATTCCTTGAGATAACCACACCTTAATCCCCAGAGTCAACGAATATGTTATGTGACAAGGTAAAGAAGAATTAAGGTTGTAGGTGGAATTACTGTTGTTAATCAAATTACTTTAAAATAGAGACACTATATCAAATTATAAAGTAAAGTCAAGGAAATTAATTATCCCCATGTTAGTTCCCTATTGGTGCTACAATGAATTACTACAAACTAAGTGGCTTAAAATTTTTATGATTGTACCAGAGAGAGCTCTATAGAAAAAGAGTCAATAAGGAGTGTGTGGTGGGGGTGGAAACTGAGACAAAGAGAGGACCAAGAGAGTGATCCACCCTAGAGAATTTTTTCACATGATTGTGGAGGCTTTAAGTCCAAAATGTGCAAGCCAGGCAAACAGGCTGGAATACTAGTAGGAGTCACGTTCCAGCGCCAATCTGAAAAGCCAATTGTCAGGAATCCTCCCTAGGAGGAGGTCAGTATTTTTCTTAAAACCTCTAACTGATTGAATGAGACACACCCATATTATGTAGGATAATTCCCTTTATTCAAATTTTACTGATTTTAAGTGTTAATCCAATAAAAAATTACCCACATAACATCTAGACTGACTTGTGACCAAATGTTTGATTACTATAATTTATACAAGTCAACATAAAATTAATCATCAAAATTATTCTACATGTATGAAGGTCAGACTCCTAAGCTAGTTTCACTGGGCTAAATCCCAGGTCCAGAAAGGGCTGAATTCTTCCTGGAGAATCTTGGGTCCAGAGAATCTATTTTCTAGCCTTTTTCAGTTTCTATGGGCTGCCTAAATTTTTTTGGCTTGTGGTCCCCTTTCATCTTCAAGACCAATAATGACTTGTTGACTTTTTCATAGGGAATCAATTAGACTGACTATTCTCCCTGCTGCTTCGTCTTTTATGGTCCATTAGGCTCACCAAAATAATACAGGACAAACTCTTTATTTCAAGGTCAGTGAACTAGCTACCTTAATTCCACTGCCAATGTTAATTAAACTTTGCCATGTAATATCAGATATTCACAGCTTCTAGGGTCAGGACATAGACATATTTGAGGGCCCGTTTGCTCAACTATCATATTCCTTTAGAGTATCCAAAAGAAATGGTGTCCCATCAGATTTCTGACCACAGAAGTGATAATAAATCTATGTTGTTCAAGCCACTGTTTGTGATAACTTGTATCAGCATCCATAAGAAACTAACCATTGTCATCACAAAGGAATGAAAAGTTTAGACAACAGAATTTATATCTAAAAATAATATAAAGTTCCTTGGAAATTTTCATTAAGCCAGAAAAATCCAGACATTTCAGGATGTTAAGGATAATGTTTCCACAGATTGTTAAAAGCAAGTAATTGTTAGTTGTTGTTAGGTGCCGTTGAGTCGAGTCCGACTCATAGCGACCCTATGTACAGCAGATCGAAACACTTGCCGATTCTGTGCCAGGCAAACCATCTTATTTATGTTTAAGCCCATTGTTGCAGACACTGTGTTAATCCATCTGGTGGAGGGTTTTCCTCTTTTGCATTGACCTGCCACTCTCCCAAACATGATGTCCTTCTCCAGGGATTGTTCTCTCCTGACTACATGTCCGAAATATGTAAGATGCAGTTTGGCCATTTTTGCTTCCAAGGAGCAATCTGGTTGTACCTCTTCTAGGACAGATCTGTTGGTTCTTTTGGCAGTCCATGGTATATTCAATAAAAAGCACACTGGGTAAAAGATGGAAAAAGAATATTGGAAAAAGAATATTGGCAATTACCCATCAGGTAGATACTACCCTATTCCAGTTTCCCAGACTGTATTCCTTAGAGTGTTAGTATTCTGTGAGATATTGAACAGGTTTTCAGGCAAAACAAAAGCTCTACAAAATCAAATATTTCTGAAAAGCTTCAGGTTTTTTTTTTTTTATCTTAGGGCTTTATTGTGTTTACATGCATTGGAAATATCCTAATGGTTGGTCAGTATTTCAAAAACTTTCTATTTCCCCATATACACGATTCTACTGAAAATGGCTTGGGAAATACCATACAGTCCTGGTACATTGGATACTCTATTAAGACTACCATTAAAATAAATATTGGAGTTGCTGACTTGTTTATGCCAAGAGACTTAGAAAACAGCTACCTGGTTAACTGACTGGAAGCAATCCATTTGGTGCCTACTCCCAGGAAAGGGGTTCAACTCTCCTTGACTTTTTTTCAAAAACCACAGCTTATTTTGTTTTAAAACAAAAATATAAATATATTAGCCATCAAGATGACAAATGTAAGAAAAAATTTTAAATAACTTAATAAGCAGAAATATTGTTATTAAAGTATTGTATAGCATGGATGCAGAGGTGCACACCTATAATCCCAGTGACTTGGTAAGAGGACTCAGGAGAATCCCAAGTTCAAAGCCAGTGGCAGCCTGTGTAATTTAGCAAGACCCTTTCTGAAGATGAAAAATAAAAGGGGGCTGAGAGTGCAGTTCAGTGGTATGTTGTTGTTGTTGTTAGGTGCCGTCGAGTCAAGTCTGACTCATAGTGACCCTATGTACAGCAGATTGAAACACTTCCCGATTCTGTGCCAGGCAAACCATCTTATTTATGTTTAAGCCAATTGTTGCAGACACTGTGTGAATCCATCTGGTAGAGGGTTTTCCTCTTTTGCATTGACCTGACACTCTCCCAAACATGATGTCCTTCTCCAGGGATTGATCTCTCCTGATTACATGTCTGAAATATGTAAGACGCAGTCTGGCCATTCTTGCTTCCAAGGAGCACTTTGGTTGCACTTCTTCTAGGACAGATTTATTGGTTCTTTTGGCAGTCCATGGTATATTCAATAGACATCTCCAGCACCATAATTCAAAAGCATCAATTCTTTTTCTGTCTCTCTTGTTCAATGTCCAGCTTTCACAACCATATGATGCCACTGAAAATACCATGGCATGAGTCAGATGCACCTTTGTCTTCACTGTGACATCTTTGCTTTTCAATACTCTAAAGAGATCTTTTGCCACAGCTTTTCCTAGAGTAATGCGTCTTTTGATTTCTTGACTGCTGCTTCTGTGGGTATTGATTAAAGAGCCAAGCAAAGACCCAGGCGTAAGGATTTTTGTTTTGTTGATGTTTAGTCGTAACCCATATTGAAGGCTGTGATCTTTGATCTTCATCAGTAAATGTTTTAAATCTTCTTCACTTTCAGCAAGCAGAATTGTGTCACCTGCATAACGCAGGTTGTTAATGAATCTTCCTCCAATCTTGATGCCACGTTCTTCCTCATAAAGTCCAGCTTCTCAGATTATTTGCTCACAATATACATTGAAGAGATAGGGTGAAAGTATACAGCCCTGATGCACACCTTTCTCAACTTTAAACTACTCAGCATTTCCTTGTTCTATTCAAACAACTGCCTCCTGGTTCATGTACAGATTTCTTATGAGCACAATTAGGTGTTCTGGTATTCCCATTTTTCGAAGTGTTCTCCATAAATTGTTATGATCCACACAATCAAATGCTTTTGCATAGTCAATAAAACATAGGTAGACATCTTGCTGATAGTCTCTGCTTTCAGCTAATATCCACCTGACTTCAGCAATGATGTCCCTGGTTCCCTGCCCTCTTCTGAATCCCGCTTGATTTTCTGGTAATTCCCTGTCTATATACTGCTGCAGTCGCTTCTGAATGATCTTTAGTAGGATTTTTCTTGTGTGTGATATTAATGATATTGTCCAATAGTTTGCACATTCAGTCGGATCCCCTTTTTTGGGAATAGGCACAAATATGGATCTCTTCCAGTCAGTTGGCCAAGTAGCTGTTTTCCAAATATGTTGGCATAAACATGTTAACACCTCCAGTGCTGCATCTGTTTGTTGAAACATCTCTATTGGTATCCCATCAATTTCTGGAGCCTTGTGTTTCACCAGTTCTCTCAAGGCAGCTTCCACTTCATCCTTCAACACCATTGGTTCCTCTTCATATGCAACCTCTTGGAATGGTTGGTCATCTACCAATTCTTTCTTGTATAATGAGTCTGTGTATTCTTCCCATCTTCTTTTGATGTTTCCTGCATCATTTAATATTTTCCCTGTAGAATCTTTCACTACTGCCACTTGAGGCTTGAATTTTTTCTTCACTTCCTTAAGCTTGAGAAACACAGAGCACGTTCTTCCCTTTTGATTTTCTGCCTCCAGCTCCTTTCACATGTTATTATAATATTTGTTTTTGTCTTCTCGAGCTGCCTTCTGAAATCTTCTGTTTAGTTCCTTAACTTCATCATGTCTTCCTTTTGCTTTAGCTGCTGGACGTTCGAGGGCAAGGTCCACTGTCTCTTTTGACATGTAATTTGGTCTTTTCTTTTTTTCTTGTCTTTTAAAGAACTTTTTGCTTCCTTCTTGAATGATACCTTTTATGTCATGCCACAACTCTTCTGGTCTCCTACCATTTGTGTCTAATGCATTAAACCTATTTTTGAGGTGGTCTCTGAACTCAGGTGGGATATACTCAAGGTCATACCATGGCTCTCGTATACTTGTTCTAATTTTCTTTAGCTTCAGTTTGAACTTGCATATGAGAAGTTGATGGTCTGATCCACAGTCAGCACCTGGTCTTGTTTTGACATTTTGTACAGAGCTTTTCCACCGTCTCTTTGCACATACGTAGTCAATTTGATTACCGTATGTTCCATCTGATGGAGTCCATGTGTATAGTCTCCGTTTATGATGTTGAAAAAATGTATTTGTAATGAAAAGGTCATTGGTCTGACAAAATTCTATCATGCGATCTCCAGCTTCGTTTCTTTCACCAAGACCATATTTTCCAACTACTGAGCCTTCTTGTTTGTTTCCCACCTTTGCATTCCAGTCACCAGTGATTATCAGTATGTCTTGACTGCATGTTTGATCTATTTCAGATTGCAGAAGCTGATAGAAGTCTTCCCTTTTTTCATTTGTGGCCTTAGTGGTGGGTGCATAAATTTGAATATTAGTCATATTAACTGGGCTTCCTTGTAGGCAAATGGATATTATTCTATCACTGACAACATTGTATTTCATGATAATCTTGATGCAACCCCATTTCTCTTTAGTTTATCATTCCTAACATAGTAGACCATATGATTGTCTGACTCAAAATGACCTATGCGGGTCCATTTTAGCTCACTGATGCCTAGAATGTCAATGTTTATGTGCTCCATTTCTCTTTTAACAAAATTTCTAATTCTCCTAGATTCATACTACATACATTCCATGTTCCAATTATTAATGGATGTTTACAGTTGTTTCTCGTTTTCAGTCATGTCATGTCAGCAGATGGAGGTCCCTGGGGCTTTAGTCCATTTCCGTCAACAAGGTTGACTCCACTTTGAGGAGGCAACTCTTCCCCAGTAGTCTTTTGAGTGCCTTCCAACCTGGGGGGCTCATTTTCTGGCACTATATCTGACAGTGTCTCTTTGCTATCCATAGGGTTTTCAATGGCTAGTTGTTTGGGGAGTGGCTCGCCAGGTCCTACTCCTTAGTCTGTCTTAGTCTGGAAGCTCAGCTGAAAACCTGTCCAAGGTGGGTAACCTTGCTCATTTCTGAGGTTACAGTGGCAGAGCTCTCACCCGCATCGCAACACACAAGCCCCCACAGTGCATCAAACTGACAGCATGTGGGGGAAAATTAGAGTATAGGATTCATAAATTATAATATAGTATAATAATTTCAACAAAAAGGGTGGCATTGGGTGGTGTTATGGTTGGAATATGAAATGTCCCCCACAGGATCATGTGTTGAATGCTTGGTCCCCAGCTGGTAGATTTGGGAGGTTCTGGAAACTTTAGGAGATAGGGCCTAGTTGGAGGAAGTAGGTCCAAGGAGTTATGTCTTTAAAGGTTATACCTGGTCCCCAGTCCACTCATTACTCTCTGCTTCCTGTCCTTTATGACATGAACAGCCTCCTTCTTGACACACTCCTGCCACCATAATGTTCTTCCTCACCACAGGCCCAGAAGCAATGGAGCCAAGATCTAAGGACTGATATCTCTGAAACCATAAGCTAAAATAAATCCTTCCTCCCTTAAGTTGTTTCTTGTAGGTATTTTGTCATAACAACAAAAAATCTAATACACATGGCCAAGAATTTTGAAGAAGAAAGTTCCATGAGAACCACAGAATGTGGAGCAAGAAGATCAAGCTAACCTGAATGAAAAATCTGAGCTATGAATATGACAAGTTATAGAATGTCAGAGTATGAGGGGTGGATTATACAAAAGATATAATGAAAATAAGAGAAAATGTCAACACATTTTTAACCCCGTTCCCTTAAAGATTTTATGAGCTGGGATGGAAGGGAGTTGGTCTTTGAATTATATTTTGTCACCCTTAGGGCTACATATGGCTGGGGTTTAGCTCAGTTGGTAGAGTACTGTTCCACACTCTTTGAGGACACAGGATCAATATCGAGAACCAAAAAAAAAAATGAGAGGACATGGAAATCCACCCTGGAAGCAATTCTAAAACAGCCATTGAAAACCCTATGAGGGTAGCTATGAGTTGGACCTAACTCAATGGCACTTAACTACAACAGGGCTACATGTGCATGATAACCATTTATACCTTGAAAACTCATTAGAAAAAAACTTGAGGTTGTGAAAGACACTTCATAGATTGTTGTTATTGTTGTTAGGTACTGTGGAATCAGGTCCAATTAACAGCAACTCTATGCACAACAGAAAGAAACACTTTCTGACATTGTGCCATGCCCAGCACCATGTCAGTGCTTCCCTGCTATTCACAGGATTTTCAATGGGTGATTGTTTTGGGAGTGAGCTACCAGGTCCTTCTCTGGCCTACACCACCCAGTATTCCCAGGCAGTCTCCCATCTAAGTACTAACCAGGCCTAAACCTGCTTAGCTGTCAAGATCAGACTGGATCAGATACCAGGGGATTATAGCTGCAGATGGTCACTGGATAGATTAGTCCCATCAAAATAATAGATTTGATAGTTTTAACCCCTATATTTACTTAAGATGCCATCTTCATTAATTATTCTAACTGACTGCATGGCAAATTTATGTGTTCCAATTTTCAGAGCGTAGATTGGACACAGAGAATTTCATCTTTACAAAAAATGAACCTCTTTAATTTGTTCCTTTAAACTGCTGATTTCAAAATATCATATTGTTTTGCTATGGTTTGAGCTCATGATTCAAATGTTATCTGTCTAGGCTGGTATGTTTTAGAAGTGAAAGGCTTGGAAAAGTCTAGTCCTTGCATAATTATCTCTCTATCCCACCTTGCAACAATGAAAAAAAAAACAAATATATTGTTGCTCTCTACTAATATGCACATTTAGCATCCAAGCATTGAGAGCTCTGGAGTATATATTACAACCAATGGGGAAGCAGAAGTTGGTAGATGCTGCTCTTAGTCTTAACATAAGAATGATGTTGTTAGGTACCCTTGAGTCAGTGTCCGACTCCTAGCAACCCTAAATACAACAGGCAAAATACTATTGTCAGTGCTTCTCTGCTATTCATAGGACTGTCAATGGCTGATTGTTTGGGGGGAGTGGGTTGCCAGGTCCTTCTCCCAAGCCTAAAGTATCTGGTGTTCCCGGGCAGTCTCCCATCCAAGTACTAACCAGGCCTGATCCTGCTTAGTTTCTGAGATCTGATGGGGTCAGATGCCATGGTGCTATGGCTGCGGGCTCAACATAAGAATAGATGATTAAAATAAAATTGTACTTCTCTGGCAGTGTTAAACTTTAGCCAGCTTCCCAAATTCAGTGGTGTACATTCAGGTTGGCTTAGCTTCCCTCCTGACACATTGCACCACTGAGCTTAGACTTCCCCTGCCTGTTACTTCAGATGTGCTGAGATTGATATATTTATCCCACCTCATTGCCTCTGAGTACCTAAGACATTAAAGAAAAGATTAATCTGCAGTATGATGAACACTGGGGAATCTTACATAAGATGTCACTTCATAAAACATTATCTTTTAAAGATGACACACATGAGCCAGAACAAAAGGAAAATTGTATTATATAGGTAGTTTTAACCATTTTCTAGAAGATTGTATATGTGTACATCTTTATAGATGATGTATTTAACTCATAGCTCCAGGCATTGTAATCAAGACACATAGTAATAGCAAAGAGTTTCATGAATTGTTCAGGTAAAAAAATAAATAAATAACTATATATATCTTGCTTAATGTAGCAGACCAAAAACTGAAAAGAAAATTTTCTGTTCCCCAACCTATGGCCTCCAATGGATTAGCAGCTTCATTACATTTTTAAGATTCAATTATACACTGCTACATAGAATATAAATCATTTTAAGTATAGAGCCTGAGACTGCAAATACAGAATTGCCACAATTTATTTTTCAGTGCCAAGGGGTTGTACCCAGGGCTTCAAGCATGCTAGGTAAGTGCTCCATCACAGACCTGCACCCCAGTCCTTTGTTTGTTTGTATTTTGAGATAGATCTTGCTAAGTTTCAAATGCTGTCTCTGGCCTCAAATTCACAATACCCCTGCTTTAGCCTTCTGAGGAGCTGGGATTATATGTATTCCAGAATTTTAATATGTGATCCACCAATAGTAACTGTGTGACCTAGGGCACATTTCTGAATATATCTCAACACACCTGTGCCTCAATTTTCTCATGTGTAAAAATGTGAGCTCCTCTGTCAATAGAGTCGCTGTGAGGAAAAAATGATTTAGTTCATACTAAACACTGAGAACAGTGTCTGATACATAATGGGCACTTGGGTAATGTCAGCTATTATGAATAACCGGAATAGATAGAAGCATAGTGAATGTTCAAGAAACCATGTCATGTATAGAACTAGCCATGTTTATACCAGAGAAGGAAAAATTGGACATGAGATGATACTTATAATCAAATATCTAAAAAGTTGATAAGTGGTTAAAACTTTAAACTTAATCTACATATCACAGAAAAATAGTGTAAAACAGTGTAGAACAGACAAAAACTACACATATGCCAGTTACTTCTCTGTTCCTAATCCAAAGTCATATACATATGGGTTTTGAGGTGATATAAGTTTAAACAGAAATCATGAGGATTAAAAATTTTAATCTGCACTTTCACACACACTGTGCAGTCAAAAAATGGAATCAAGCCAGGCATGGTGGTGCACACCTGAAATCCTAGTGATCTGAGAAGCTGAGGCAGGAAGATCACAAATTTAAGGCCAGAAGCATCCTGAATAACTTAGTGAGACCCTGTCTCAAAACATTAAAAAGAGTCTAGGGGTGTGGCTTTGTGATGGAATGATTGCCTAGCATGCATGAGGCCCTGAGTTCAACCTCCAGTACTGGAAAAAAAAAAGAATCATATAATGTACAGATTCTGCCTCTTAAGAGACTGAGATATTCACATAGACATGAACTCCAAAACTATGGTGAATTCACAAGTATCTCCCCTACTTCAAGCTTCTCTCAATCTGAAGGACAGGGAGTAAGAGAAACATAAAAAGACACACACATAAGCAAACACACACAGACAGGCAGGGATATTAAGATTCTTATAATGATGATTACATCATTGTACAAGGAGAGAAATAAAACAGCCATACTCTTGAGCTGTTTTACCCTGTCTTTTAATTTTACAAGCAGACGATAATCAATCTATTCAGCCAAAATTCAAAAACGCTTAATTTCAAAATTACACATTGAATAAGAAAAATGAAGATGTCCATACATTTTAGACCTTCTAGCTTCTTACTAGGATGGTCTAACACAGTTCAAACAGCAACATTTCATTGTTGTATGCACATTAGAATCACCTGGAAACTTGAAAAAAATGCCGATACTCAGGTTCCTTGCCCAAGGAGTCTAATTTTATTAATCTGAGGTGGTGATCTGCAATCAACATGTTTGAAAGCTCTCCTGGTGGTTCTAATATGCAGTCAAGGTAAGAGTCAAGGCCTAATTGTTCCACAGAGATATCATAAATTAACCAGGCAGTATTATTACATAATGAAAAACCATTCTACAGATGAAGTTTATTATGTAAGTTTATAAATACCAAAAGACTTGGCACCTTGAAGGGATCAGAAGAATGACAGACTTGGACTCTTCCAAGTTTTTGATAATGTTATAATTGATACGTGCATGAATAGCAAAATGATAAAACATACATGAAGCAAACCCCTGACATTTCATCACAGTACAGCCACTGAGAAAGAGTACTAATTTGGCTCAGAAGTAGAAATATAAAGATGGAGAAAATAATGCCTCTGTTTATGAGAACCTTACAATTGGGTTTTGACACTGAATTAGGCCTTGATTCTTACCTTAACTGCAGAACTACCAGGAAAGCTTTCAAACATTGATTCCAGATCACCACCTCAGATTAATAGTTTGATCATCATGCTAACATTTATTTGTTGAGTTTTTTCTGTGAGCTAAGTGTTGTTCTGAGCATACCATATGAATTGTTCTCTCTTCATTTTACAGGTAAAGATGTGGAAGAAATTAAGTGTTAAGAAATTATTCAAAGTTGTATAGATGCTAATGATGAAGCTAGGATTTTAATTCCAACATAAGAGCCTGAATTTGTAACTACTAAAACATACTACTTTTGAAGCTTAAAATCACTCTGAGACTCTGTCACTCAAGATCCACTGTGTCTTTGTCTGATAATCCATATGTGTTTATTACAAAAGAAATATTCTTTGAAAACAGAAATAATTTAGTGCCTCGTTAAATGCAAGATTTGGGATTTTTCAAGTTTTAAACAATATTTAACAAAATATGTTAGTGATATTTGATTTTCACTAATGAAAAGCAATTCTTGAAAACTTATATCCTAAATACTTTTACGGAAGTATACAGATGAAATAGTTCATACCATTGAAAGAAAACCTAGAAAATCACACATGGGGAAGTCTAGGGAAAGAGTAAGTCTGGGGAATACAAGAAGTAAGAAAAATGGAGCACATTTTCAGGGCTCCATGAATGGAATAAATGATATTTGACCATGCCCTCTCCTTACCAGGAGAGACTTGGCACCTGGTAATTAATTTCACCACAGCCATTTGGAATGAGAGGAAATATTTCTGCAAAGGAATACAAAAAATGAGACATCACACAATCACAACATTTGGCCAATAAAGTCCTACTGCTATTGAAATGAAGAAATACAAAAATTTTGAAAAGCTTTTATATAATGAGTCTGTCTGTTAGAAATAATTACCTATCAATTAAGAAAAATATTTTTAAAAGAAAGACAATGAAATAAAATAATTTATCAATAAATGGCCCTGAAAAGGAGGATAGGAATGTGTAAAGTCAATTCATTCACAAAATAGCTATAAGGACAATCACTGCGCATCAGTGAGCTTATTCATCCTCCCCTGAAGTCTACATCCCCCACCCCCAATACATATGCTTTCAGAACAATATCTGTCTTTTCTAGATAATGAAGGCTAGAGCTGATTAATGCCAAAGCTTCTATCCCTGAAACTGATTTAACGTGAGGCTAGGAAAAGCTCTTTGCTAACTTAGCTGAGTTAAAATTTGAGATAACTTTACTATCTTCCCTGATTTTCTTATGAAGCCTGGACCTCACCCTCCTAGTAGAATAAGAGGCATTTCTCCATACATTAGTGCCTCAACCTAAACATCCTCTCACAATATCACGCCTATTTGCCAGTCTTTCTTTCATTTTATTTTCATGCTAAAGAGCATTATGTTGCCCCTGTTTAAAAGTTCAAATTCCTAGTCATTGCTTAGTTTCCCAGCTGAACACTGTGCTACCACTTCAGACACATTATGATCCAGCCATACCAAAATATTAACTATCCTCTTTCAAATGAGGTATTTTTCCAAACATAAGTGGTCCCACACATACTTTCATTATCTTTAAAATCAGATTTTTAATCAGCTCAAGTAGCAATCAAGCTACTCAGAAAGAGCTACATTTCTCTAGGACTCTAAGGTTATACACTAAAACTAGCTTGTTGAACCAACAGTGACCATTTGTAAACATTTATCACCATCAATTCAATAAACAATAATAGAGCACCTACTATACTGAGGAGGGCTGGGATTTAGCTCAGTTGGTAGAGCACTGCGCTGCAGTCTCTGAGGACCCGAGTTCGATTCCCAGCACCTCAAAAATGGGAGCAGGGCCTGGCAATCCACTCCCAAGGCAGTCCTGAAACAGTCAGCCATTGAAAACCCTATGAGGGTCGCTATGAGTCGGATACTGACTTAACGGCACCTAACAACAACAACAACATACTGAGGAAGTGAGCTAAGTACTAGGAATTCAATGGTGAAAAATACAAATAGCCCCTACTATCATAGCACCTAAAATATGGGGTTTCAGAGATACAGACAATGAAGCAGGCCACTCAAACATTATGTGGCTGCCAGGCATAGTGTTGCATGCCTGTAATCCCAGCAACTTGGGAGGCAGAGGCAAGAGGATCACAGAATAGAGGCCTGAGGCTGCCTGCATAATTTTGCTAGACCCTGACTCAAAATAAAAAGTAAAAACTGGTCTGGGGTGCAGCTCAGTGGTAGAGCACTTGCAAAGTATAAATGATGCCCCCTGTATCACAAAAAATTAAATAAATAAACAAACAAACAAACAAACACTATGTGGTAAGTATAATCATAGGAAAACAGACAATAATATGGGAAAATATTTAATCTTTACAATCATCCTATAAGGTTGTTGTTAGCTGCCAATTCATAGCAACCCTATGTACAACAACACTGTGCTGTGCACAAAATCTTTTTATGTTTGAGACCATTTTTGAAGCCACATCAGCACACTGAGTTCCCAGGGGCTTTACTGTATGCTCATCATTAAGGTTGACTCTACTTTAAGGAGGCAACTCTTCCCCATCTTCTTTTGAATGCCTTCCAACCTGGTGGGGGCTCATTTTCCAGCACTATTTTTGGCAATGCTTCTCTGCTATTCATGGAGTTTTCAATAGCTAATTGTTTCAGGAGTGGGCTGCCAGGTCTTTCTCCTTAGTCTAGAATAGATGACAGATATGTGGGGGATCCTATAAAGTGGATTTCTCATAAAATAAAGAAATGGGGAAGCTAACATGTTTAATTTGCCTCAAATCGCTCAGGTAACAATGGACTTAGCCAAACCCTGTGTGACTCCCAAACTCAGGTCTCATCTATCATGCCATGTTGTTTCTTCTTCCAAAGGAAGATGTGATACAATCACCTGTGGAATTGGATAAGAAAAAGAGAGGGCTTAATGCATGCTCACGGGGAAAGAGGATCATAGAAGACCAAGATAAAGGGTTTCACAACAGGCAAAGTAAAATAGGACAAAACATACAGGTACCTTAAACACAAGGACAGTTATTATTTATAGAAACAAATAGACCAGAATGGGCGGCAGTGACTAGCATAAAACAGCCACTCATAAATATGTAATGACAGATTAGCCAAATAAATAATCACAAAATAAGGTTTCCTCTATTTCTTCCTTAAAAAAAGCTTGAGGATCATTGTTAACTTTTTTCTTGGCATATAAGATTTTTCTATGTAAAATGATGAATGTTGTTGTTGTTGTTCTTAGGTGGTATCAAGTCAAGTCTGATTCACAGTGATTTTATAGTATTTTCAATGGCTGATTGCTTCAGGATTGCTGCGGGAGTGGATTGCCACCACCTCCTTCTCCTGTAAATACAAGCATGAATGCCGCTTACATGACATTTTAGAATTATATTGAAATACATACAATGTGAAAACTGCACTTTAAACTCTGTGGTTTTGTTACAATTAACTACTACATTTCAAAATAATTTGGTGATAAGATACTATTTAAGGTCTTATTCATAATTTCATCTTTCCTACAAAATAGCTTACAAATAGAAATTACCAATTCATTGAATGTTCCAACAACACAATCCATCAAAGATGGAACTGCTGACTAATATTGGGATAAATTTGGACTGTTGTTGTTGTTGCTGTTATTGTTGTTGTTGTTATTAGATGCCGTCGAGTTGGTATCCAACTCATAGCGACCCTCATAGGGTTTTCAATGGCTGGCTATTTCGGGATTGCCTTGGGAATGGATTGCTAGGCCCTTCTCCCATTTTTGCCATGCTGGGACTTGAACTCGGGACCTCAGAGACTGCAGTTCAGCACTCTACCAACTGAGCTAAATCCCAGCCCCAAATTTGGACTGAGTACTCCATAAATGCATTACAATTTTTACTTGATGGGCAACATAGATTGCATTCATGGACATACACAAAAATATTCAAAGTATAGAAGTTAGCACAAAGAATAAGTGGGAAAAGAAGTTTCAAACACAGCACTCTCAAAGAAAGAACAAGGATGAAATTTACTCAAGACTAACCATTGTAATAATCATTACAGATGACATTTAAAATGTGAGAATAATGAGATTAATTTGTATAGGTCTGGGTCGGTAGGATGATGTTGTCGACTATGGAATATACCATTTATCAGTCTGGTATGTCAGGGGATAAAGAAGAGAGAACAAAGGTAAATAAATGATAAGACTATTATTCAATTGAAGTTATTGGGCTATTTATATTACATTATATTCTACTTTATTGGGAGAAGGACCTGGTAGCCCACTCCCAAAACAATCAGTCATTTAAAACCCTATAGTGGCAGAGAAGCACTAACAATAGTGTGGGGCATGGCACAGTGTCAGGTAGTGTTTTGTTCTGTTGTACATGGGGTCACTATGAGTTGGACCCAATTCAACAGCACCTAACAACAATATATTCTAGTTTAAAACATATTCATGAAATAATACTTTCATATGTTTTCCCATTTAGTAAGTTGACTATGATTTTTAAAAATAGAAAAACCTACAATAATGCTTTTCTAGTCAGCATGCTTTATTTTTGTAATCAAATTTTCAACCACTCATAAATTTATAGAGTTGTACTGAAATCAGTTCTCACCAGGCATCATGGTGCATGCCTGTAATTCCAGCAAACCAGGAGGCAGAGGCATGAGGATCACAAGTTCAAGGCCAGAGGCAGCCTGAATAACTTAGCAAGACCCTATCTCAAGATAAAAAAATGTTGAAAAGGGGTTAGAGGTGCCGCACTTCAAAGTATGTGCAAGGTTGTGATTCAGTTCCTCAGTCCCTTAGTCCCTCAACCCCGAAAGAAAGAAATGTAGAGCATAATTTATCTTATATTCAGTATGCTAATTCACCCTATCCAGGTGACATACATTTTCTCATATGAAACTGAATGAAGGAGTAGATGAGTGTTGTATTCAATAACCAGTCATCTACAAAGCATCTTGATTAATGATGATGATTTCACCTTTGTTTCTTTCCATTCATAGTCCACAGTCCAGTAATCTAGTCCAATGCCAAAGGCTTTTGTGCAGTGCTATCAGATATACTTTCTGATGGTTGAAGGAATTTCCTTAATCATCTTCTGTTAGAATATCACTTTAGAAATCTGAACATGCCAAGCTTCTAAAGAAGTGCTACAGTGCAAAATTTGCTAGTTCTTTTTTATGTGATTTTATTTTCCCCATAATTGTGTCAGGGTATTCTTACAGTTACATTTTATCAAACAATAGTCTAGATTATGGCTTCATAGTCTGAATAAATATTTATGGAAGAAAAGTTGGGCATTTAACATAGTGAAAGTGGAACCATGGTTGATACTGCATTTTCATTTCATTTTTGCATGTCCTATTCTTCTGGTGATTGATTAACACCCTACCATTTCAAGCATGAAAATTTAAGAACAAAGAAATCTTTTCCCTGGTATAAAATATGTACTGCACCAGCATGAATATTTAAAGGCAAAACCTCTCCTCAGTATAAAAATGAACAAAGCTACCTATAATCATATCTAATACTTTTTATTTCCGGGCATTAGTTTTTCTAATATTCATTGACTACTTAGTTCAATTCAGTCTGAATTGTGACTTCATTCCTCCCAAACTATTCTTGTTAAAAGCATCACTTTATGTCACTCAATTCAATGGTCACTCATTTCCCTTGTCTTGCTGGAATTCTCAGAAGTACTTGATACACGTATCTGCTTCCTCTCCTTATACAACCTCTTCACTACTTTCAATTCACTCAGATTTTCTCATATTCTACTCATATTCTACCCATATTCTACTCATTTTTTCCCCACTTTTCAGAGCCATTCTCCTGTTAAAAACTCCTTCTCCAACCCCTGACAGGAGATGTCCTTCAGGATTCAATTAAGCACATTGCTCTTCTCATTCTATATTCTTTCTTAGGTCATCTCAACCACCCATGTCTTTGATTTCAATTTTATGCTGAATACTATCAGCATTATATGTAAAGCTCAGCCTCTCCCCTGAGTTCTAACCTATAGGGACTACTAGTTACCTCCGCTTTAACGTTTATAGACATCTCAAACTCAGCATAGCCCGTACTCACCACCCTGCTTTCCCTTCCATGTTTCCACTCAGTGAATAGTAGCTTTCCCTAACCAGTTTTCTAAAACAAAATCCTCAGTATTTACCTTCATGACTCCCTCTCCTTCATCTGAGAACTGTGATCACCAGTTTGAACTGGTATTACTTACTAAGTATGTTGAGATTCTGATCACAATTCTTTACTAGTCCAAGTCCCCATCACATCCCATGTACATTATTATCATAGCCTTGTGTTTTTCCTCTGTCATCTCTTGCTCTTTTTATCACAATGTTGAAAGAATTTTATTTCTCATATTTTCATATTGAAGAAATAGACTTTTAAAAAATGTTTTACATTATTTCTATGCTTAAAATCTTTAGATTTCTTTCCAACTCCTTTTTAAGAAACTTTGAAATCATTGATCTAACTACTACCTGTAGGTCACTCAGCACCTATTCTCACCTAAGTCCTAAATAAGTCCTAAATCAATTAATAAAACTAAATTCATAAAGCACTAGCTAGAAAACTTCCAAATATTTTATTACTGCCATGTCAAATTTAATTCCAGTGCCTATATATTGAGGAAAGCACAAATTCCAACCATATCCTGGACCAGTCACATAAAGACTGGAATTCCTTACCTAGACTCCAAGAGTTAAGCTAAAATAAAAATGAAAGGAAATTAGTAAATGCCACTGCAAGGGCAAAAGGGAGTCTCAAGCAGAGCTGTATGTTTCTTCAAGGTGCACTCTAGCTGGAAGACAGCCTGTAATGGATCCATTTGTCCTGCGGAGACTCAGAAACATAAAAAGCTACAGAAACACTGGTTACAGGCAGATTGAGTTAGTACCCATAATGACTATTAGCTCTCTATTAGCTCAAGCTAGGGGAGAAAAAAAAACTGAGAACATGCTAAGCAAAATTATTTTTCCTTCAACTCCATTTTTCCCAAGTGGTATGATCTATACAAGAATACTGATATAGCACCAATCACATTTTGATGCTAAAACCCATCTCAGGAGGTCCCATTCCCCTGCTATGAGTGCCAATGACTTCCTTTTCCTGGTCCTTCCATTATAAATTGTATTGTAATTGTCTCTTATGCTTGCCCTCACTTTTCCATGTTGTTGTTGTTGTTAGGTGCTGTCAAGTCAGTATCCAACTCATAGGGACCCTCATAGGGTTTTCAATGGCTGACTGTTTGGGGGTGGCCTTGGAAGTGGATTGCCAGGCCCTTCTCCCATTTTTGTGGTGCTGGGACTTGAACTTGGGACCTCAGAGACTGCAGCGCAGCGCTCTACCAACTGAGCTAAATCTCAGCTCCTTACTTTTCCATAGTATAGTTTAAACACTATAGGATTTATTATTTCTAGCAACTAGGAAATTGTAGGCTACATTATAAGAATTTGGAAAAGACTTATATTACTTATAATTCAGTGATTGTGCTAAGCACTGCCATCAAAAGTGCCACCTCCTTACACTGAAAGATGTTTTTAAATAAAAAGATAAGATGAGGTCAAAACAAGCAAAACACCACTCTGCCACAAGTAAGCTGAAGATAAAATTTTAAATGTACCTTTTTTCCTTGAGAAAGATGAACTCAGCTATCCATTCAATTTTATAAATTGGACCTTTTGCAAACACCATCAACAGATGAATTTGGAAGTCATTTGTAAAATCCTACATTTTTGTTAAAAGTATACATATTTTCACTAAACATACTATAATGCATTTTCTGATTATAGAAGTCTAAAAGATCTAAACATAAAACTTAAATAATAAAACTCTGGAAGAAAACACAAAAGATAATGTTTATAAAATTTGTGTAAGAAAACATTTCTTAGAACACAAAAGCATTAACTTTAAAAGAAAATGGAAAGCTGGATGTAGTAGTGTACACTTGTAATCCAAATATTTAGGAAGCTTAGGTCAGAGGATAGTGAGTTCCAGGTACCCAAAAAGACCCTGTTGCAAAAGAGAGACGGGGAGAGGCAAGGCAGGCGTATAGGGAGGGAGAAATTAGAGTTAATCAAGTCATCAAAAATATCATGTTCAACCAGGTATGAGTGGGGGCATCTGTAATCCCAGCTATTCTGGAGGATGAGGCAGGAGGATTTTTTTGAGCCCAGGACTTTAAGACTAGTCTGGCAGCAGAGTAGAACATTATTTCAAAAATAAATAAATTTGCTAGGTGCAGTGGTGCATACCTGTAATCCCAGCGGCTCCAGAGGCGGAGGCAGGAGGATCACAAGTTCAAGACCAGAGGCTGTCTGTGTAATTTAGCAAGAATTTGTCTCAAAAAGTAAAAAACTGAGCTGGAGGTGCAGCTCAGTGGTCCAGCACTTGCAAAGTATGCAAGGGCAAGGCCCTTCAGTTCAACCCCCAGTACCACAAAAATTAATTAATTGATTAATTAATTAATTAAAATGGTCAACACTTCAAATTACTGTTATGAAAATAAAGCAAGCCATAGGCAAGGAGTCTGCAGCCATTGCACCCTGGCATCTGATCCTGCCTCATCTCAGAAACTAAGTAGGGTTGGGCCAGGTTAGTCCTTGGATGGGAGGCTGCTTGGGAATACCAGGTGCTGCAGGCTAGGGAGATGGACCTGGCAATCCACTTCTGAAACAATCCACCATTGAAAACCCAGTGAATAGCACAGAAGCACTGACAATAGTGTTGGGCATGGCTCAGCGTCAGAGAATGTTTCATTCTGTTGTATATAAGTTGCTATGAGTCAGATCTGACTCAATGGCACCTAAGGATAACAACAAAAGATAAGGAAAAAGTGTTTGCAATAAATACATAACTGAAAAAGTAAGAGTTCTGACAACTGAATAATAAAAACCAAGCAACCCAATATTGTTAAGATAAGCAGATGATTCGAACAGACAATTCACAGAAGATGTATAAATAAATGTGAAAAGATGGTCAATATTTTTCACTAATGTTATTGCTGTTGTATTAAGTGCCATTAAGATATATATATATACACACACACACATATACACACATACATTACATATACATATATAGACATTGTTGTTGTTGTTAGGTGCCATCAAGTCGGTATCCGACTCATAGCGACCCTCATAGGGTTTTCAATGGCTGTTTCGGGACTGCCTTGGGAGTGGATTGCCAGGTCCTTCTCCCATTTTTGCGGTGCTGGGAATTGAACTCGGGACTTCAGAGACTGCAGCACAGTGCTCTACCAACTGAGCTAAATCCCAGCCCATATATACACATACACAGTTTTATTTCACAAAAAATGGAACAAGCTAAACCTAACTTATGTTTCTACTTGTTTTCTTTTAAGCTAATGTTTTCTGATGCTCTGTCAGTTCATCTAACATTCTAATGAATACAATTTTCTAATGAATACCATCCTAGTGGTTTGGTAACTCATAAGTCTACCATAATTTATTTTATGAACGCCCATTGGTAGAAAATAATACTTCAAAATGCACCTTCAGATACGCAGGTTGACAAATAAAAGGAAATAAATGGGTCATTCTTTTCATATCAACATGTATTTATTGACTTCTTTTGTAAAACAGTGCTTTGCACAATTTTTTCAGGATCTCAATAAATTTACATCATCAATGTATACTATCACAACTGATGAAAAACACTAGAAGTAGAATACTGCATAATAAAGTGTGAAGCTCTTGAGAGACCATTTATATCTGATGAAAAGTGCAGCTCAGATTGATCAAGAGAGATACCCAAGATTGTATAGTTTGTAGTTGGTAGATCCAGCATTAATACTAGCCCTTAGAGTAGTGGTCTGCATAAGTTTTCCTTTGTGTAGAGTTCATCTACCTGGAAGAGTCTTTAATGTAAGATCTGGGTTTTTTTACACTATATCTGAACACCTGAGATCACCAATCTTACCTGCATTTGAATTATTCAGACAAAAGAAACACTATGTGATGAAGGCACAGAGGTAACATGGTGTTTGTCTTTCAGGAATGTTTCTTTATGCTTCACAACTTAACACACTGCAACAGCATGACACATCTAATGATTTTTTTAAAACAGCTTTCTGCTGACAGCATAAACAGAAACAAGTTTATTTTGAATGAGCAGCTGCTGTTTTTTCATCAAGGAACGTTGCTAGCTGAAATAATGCAGCAGGCTGGCACCACAGTGAGAGGATAAACATCTATGGAGTTTTTGGACTGGCAAACATGGGAACGTTTTGCTTCTGCTGCAATTACCAATAAACCAAACAGCCCATCTCCAATTTTATGAGAATGAAAAGTTAAGCCAGTCTGCAAAAGAGTTACAGAAATGGGCTGCACAGATTTTCTTGCTTTAATGAATGGATCAACTGCAGATGTCAGATTATTTTTTGTCCATATATGTGGAATTTGTAAACTTCTTTATTTTTTAGTTTTCTTTGAATCTTTTTTTCCACAAAAGATACTTGCTTCTGTTCAAGCATATATTTCTTAAAAGAAAAAGTTAAGTCTATGAAGGTCCATTTAAGCAAAATTCCCTTTTTTCTTTCTATTAATAAGTGGTTACATTCTCTCTCAACAAAGAATTTAGTGCTTTAAATTTGGTCTGAAACAAAAAGAAATACTTGAGAAAGGACTTTTACTCAACAAATTATTACATGAAAGTCATATGTTGATTGAACTGTTGAAATGAGAGATTTCTCTCTTTTGGAGTGATTTTTATCATCTCTCCTTTATTTCATTGCTTCAGGGAAAGGGGGGACAGTCTGTTCTCAGGTCTAGTGCTTATCCTCTTGGCTGCGTACACTCGTAGGTCTATAATTATGTAACATCATCTTTTTGGTGACCTCAAACATTCTGTTCAAGTTCAACATAATAACTAATCATGTATCCTATTAAAAAGTAAAGATTATTTTTAAAAGTCTTTAACTTCTTAAAAATTGTAAAAACAGTGGAGTCCCAAGATACACTTAATTCAACTTCCATTTATCAACATGCTACAAAATCATAGAACATTTATCAAAACTAAGAAATAAAGTTTATATTAGATTTAAATTTTTAAAACTACAATTATAATTTAAGCATGCTGCTAAATGATAAATGTACAGTACAAAGAAGTTAAAACAGAAAAGATCAAGTATGAAGAGACTTCTGTGAAGAGAAAGATGACTTCTAACCAGGTAGATGTTAAAGTATTCACGGTTTGTGTGAATTTCCCTTTGGATCTGGAGGGTAGTTGGGATCTGTGTAGGTAGCAAAGGAGCAGGAGAGAGTCCTTTTAAGATTAAGAACAGGACGAAGATAGAAAACAAACATTTAAGTATAAAGGGAATTGTGAAAAGCTGTACCTTATGCGAACTGGGAAACAGACAAGAGAAATAAGGGCTCTTTTAACAGAGTTTTTGGTGGAATAAATGTACTGTTATAACACTAAAGGAACTATAAATTGTATGAATCAGACAAAAGTTAGTAATTTTTAAAAGTCTGAAGACCTTGATCCCATCACAAGTTCTTGAGTGAACCATTATATGAGATAGTGAACTCTTTCTTGGCCTAAGCCCAGGTAATCATAATTGTGTTCTCATACACTCTCACCTTTACATAGGTACTATATCAGTAGGTGAGTAGGTCACATCCTTAGGGTATCAATTCATCAAGTTGCACAGACTTCTCCATTTTATTTAGCACTTTAAATACATTTAATGCTGGTATTCTTGAGGATCATGGAAATTTGCTGAAAATATCAAGTATACCAAGCAATCAACTATTTGTGTGCTGGGTTATTAACAGTATTTAGAATTTATAGAACATAGGTGTATTAGAAACAAAGTAAGTCTGGATTAAGAAGAGTATGGGCCAGTCACAATGACTACAATTTGCTAGAATAATTACAATTGCTGGGGCTAAGGGGCAATAGCCTGTTGTTGAAAAGAGCACTGGTTTACATTGGCTGTTCTATAAGGATTATTTAAAGCCTATTTTGATTTTTTGTTTGCAAAACAAAAATATAGCAAATATATAGGTGCCACATAAATTCTAATTCTAGATATGTTATTCTAAAACTGAGTGAACATCTCTCTTTATATTGAACTACCAAAATAAGGGAGACAGGAGAAGAATTGATGCTTTTGAATTATGGTGCTGGAGATGAATATTGAATATACCATGGACTGGCAAAAGAACGAACAGATCCTTCCCAGAAGAAGTGCAACCAGAGTGCTCCTTAGAAGCAAAGATGGCTAGACCCTGTCTTACATATTTTAGACATGTAATCAGAAGGAACCAATCCCTGGAGAAAGACATTGTGTTTGGAAGAGTGGCAGGTCAAAGAAAAAAAGGAAGACTCTCAAGTAGATGGATTGACACAGCATCTGCAACAATGGGCTTATACATAAAAAAGACAGTGTGCCTGGCACAGAATTGGGGAGTGTTTCATTTTGTTGTACACAGGGTTGCTATGAGTTGTATCCAACTCAAAGATACCTAACAACAACAACAACAACCAGAAACTTGAAAGCAGCTTGAGCAAAGAGATGCAAATTTGTTTTTTACTCAAGCCTAGCAGCATCCCAGGCCCTAAGTAAACCCTATTTTAAAAATAGCATCTGGAACTGTATGACAGGAAGAACCCAAGTTACCATATATTATGCTTGTTTGGTTTTTTGACTCTGACTTTTATTTTTCCTCCATTGCATCCATTTCTAACCACAAACTCAATGGTGAAAGCCATGCTGTCCATAGTTCCTGATCCACACAACTTTCAACTTTATGAGGCCTCATCAGACCCACCCCCTCAGGAATATCCCTTCCCCTGCATGTGTAGAGCACTTACATTCCACTCCACTTAGCAGACCTTCCTATGTTGTATTTCATTACTTGTTCCTATACCATATGTTGTCTCATCTTCCCAACTAGACTGAGATCTCCTCAAACACAGATCTAATGAACTTATTGATAATCCTTTCTACAGTTGTTGTTGTTGTTAAGTGCTGTTGAGTCATGTGAGAGCCATAGCCACCCTCATAGGGTTTTCAATGGCTGATTGTTTCCGGATTGCTTTGGGAGTGAATTCCCACATCCTTCTCCCATTTTTGTGGTGTTGGGAATTGAACTCAGGACCTCAGAAACTGTAGAGCAGTGCTCTACCAACCGAGCTAAATCCCAGCCCTCCTTTCTACGGTAGACTTTCCTAAAATACTTAAAAGCTGATCTTTCTAAATACTTCAGTTGTGACCAATGAAGGTCACTCCAGGTATCCACCACTGCAGAGCACTATGCATCACCTACATCACCGTTTCAGTTTTATTCAAATAATTATAAAAGGCTCATTAATTCCAAAGCACCATATTGGGTATACAAATGTGTTCACATGCAGATTCTGTTTCAAAGGGGTTATGGTTTAAGAATAAGAATAAATGCATAGGGGAGGGTAAGGGGTAACCTATATGAATAATGTTTATCAAATTGCATATATGAAAATTGTCACAATGAAAAACATGTCAAAATGAATCACATTATGATGTACATTAAAAATTTCTAATAAAAAAGAGTAAGAATAATTGACAAACATAGATAATTATAATACAAGTGGGAAAGCTATGTATGCATAAGACAGTAATAGTTTAAAAGCTTTCTATGTGCTAGAGATGCACTTGGATTAACTGTCGAAGGACAGGAGGATTTTAGAATGAAAAGGGTAAAGGGAACCACTGTAGGAAAGTCCAAAGAATCCTTAGAGAATAACACATAGTTTAAGTTGATAGAAGAAAATAAGTAATTCTAATTAATTTTGAAATAGAATTTGTCCCAAATAATGAAGGCTATTAAATGTTATATTTTGGAGTTTAGATTTTATTCTGAAACAATGATTTTTTTTAATTTGGGAAAACATGAAACATGTACTTCTGGAAGACTATACCGATATCAGAATTTAAGATAAGAATAAGAAAGAAAGGTATGGAAAGCTAAGGTCTTAGTTTGCATAATAGTTTCAAGAACATGCACTAGAAATGGAAGGGAGGGGATGCATGAGAAATAATACAAGCAGGATCATTAGAACATATTGTATGCATCATCCTTCAGCAAGTTCTCCACCTTCTCTAGGGACCAACATTTGAGATGAAAAACACTGAGACTTAAAGAAGAAAAATGGGTATGCAGTTCCCAGGAAGAAAAAGAAATAATTTATTTACCAATATCTTTCATACAAGTTAAAAAAATGTACAAAAGAAGAGGCAAAAGTGGATTTTAAAATAAATGTTTTGGAAAAGATAAGGAACCGAGTGTACCAAAACAAACTTAAAGAAATCAGAAATTTACAGTGTAAAAGATATTCTCCATAGGCCAATAGAAGGTTAAAGGCATAACACCGTGGTTGTTGGGTTTTTTATTTAATTACATATTGAATATATTGTAAAAGCATTCATTTTGGTAAGGAAACTATGTTGCCAAACATCCACCAAAGACAAACACAGGCCTGTGAACCAAGAGTATATACAATCAATTTCCTAATTAACCAAGTGAATATTATACTACTTATTTAACCTACAAAGCAAAAGAACATGGACTGAAAAGAAAAAGTCAATGTAAGAACCAATTATAAAGTTACCAAAAAAAAAAAATCTGTTCCTAAATTAAATATAATATTTACTTGGTAAGGTAGGATACCTGTTAACTTGTACTAATAAGGACAATGGCCTTAATATGCACTGCCAAATAGCTCTTTTCTTTGTAACATCTCTTTCCTTTGTGACAGTCAAGCATGCATATGAGGAAGCTGCTCCTTAAGCAAACATGATGCTATTGGTGATGTAGCTACTGGGGAAGTCTTGTATATCAGCAAGAGGGATGTATACATTTGGCCATTCAATTCATCAGCTCTGAGACCACACAAAAATATTGATATAGACATGGACATCTGTAGGCTCCCACAAATCATGATGCAGGTGATGCTATTCATACTCATTTAGGTTAATTAATATGTACTAAGATATGGTTAGATAGACATAAGTTGTTCTGATGTGTATAGTAGGGTGACTATAGGTAACATAATGTGCCATACATTTCAAAGAATTAGGAAAAAAAGATTTTAAAATTTTAACAATAAAGAAATGATAAGCCAGGTGTGGTAGCACATGCCTGTTATCTTAGCACTCTAGAGGTAAAAGCAGGAGGATCTCAAGTTAGAGGGCAGCCTGTATATGGTGAGATCCTATCTCAAAAACCAAAAGACAGGATTGGCACCATGGTCCAAACCTGTAACCTCAGTGAATTGGGAGGCTGAGGCAAGAGGATCACGAATTAGAGGCCAGAAAGAGCTTGGACAACTTAGTGAGAACTTGTCCAAAAATATAAAAATAAAAGAGGGACTAGGGGTACAGCTTGGGGCTGGGATTTAGCTCAGTTGGTAGAGCACTGCACTGCAGTCTCTGAGGTCCCAAGTTCAATTCCCAGCACCGCAAAAATGGGAGAAGGACCTGGCAATCCACTCCCAAGGCAATCCTGAAATAGCCATTGAAAACCCTATGAGAGTCACTATGAGTCGGATACTGACTCAATGGCACCTAACAGGGGTGCAGCTCAGTGGTATAGTACTTGCCTAGCATGTGTGAGGCTCTAAATTCAACTCTCAGTACTACAAAAAATAAAATAAAATAGAATGTTACACAATGTATGCATGTATCAGAACATCACATGGTACCCCATTAATGTGTACAGTTTTATGTATTTATGTATCAGTTAAAATTTATGATTAATTTAAAAAATATTCAGTCTTCTGCCCAGTCTTGAGATGATACACACACACACGTCTATAGTGTGATAACTTTTAAATCTCTTGTTTTTAGTGTCAATAAATTCAATAGATTTCAATAAATCTAAATTTTCATATTGTTAATTGTTGTTGTTTGTTGTTATTAGGTGCTGTCAAGTCGGTATCCGACTCATAGCAACCCTCACAGGGTTTTCAATGGCTGACTGTTTCAGGATTGCCTTGGGAGTGGATTGCCAGGCCCTTCTCCCATTTTTGCGGTGCTGGGAATCAAACTCGGGACCTCAGAGACTGCAACGCAGCACTCTACCAACTGAGCTAAATCCCAGCCCGTTGTTGTTGTTAGGTGCTGTCAAATCAGTTCTGACTCATAGCCACCCTATCTATGTACAACAGAATGAAACACTACCCAACACTGTGCCATGCCCAGTACTATGTCAATGCTTCTCTGCTATTCATCGAGTTATCAATGGCTGATTGTTTTGGGAATGTTTTGCCAGGTCCTTCTCCCAGCCTACAACACCCAGCATTCTCAGGCAGTCTTCTATCTAAGGACTAACCAGGCCTGACCCTTCTTAGTTTCTGAGATCAGACAGGATTGGACGCCACAGTGGTACTTGGCTTAGTTGGTAGAGTGCCACTCTGCATTCTCTGAGACCCTGTGTTTGATCCCCAGCACCACAAAAATGAAAGAAGAACATGGCAATCCACTCCTGAAGCAATCCAAAAACAATCAGCCATTGAAAACCCTATGAACAGCAAAGAAGCACTAACTAGGGGGCCAGGCATGGCATGGCACAGTGTCAGGGAACCCTTCATTCTGCTATGAGTCAGATCAGACTCAAAGGCATGTAACAACAACATATTGTTAACTAATAGTCTTTGTAAAGACAAAAGCAGATTTAACATGTGGCATTAAAAAATATGGACAGTATGCCTTAAGTGTTACAGACCAAAAGCATCATTAATTTTCTTCATCTCTCATTGGCACTGTCTCTGATTCCTATAAGCCCAGGGAAAGAAATGACAGAAACTAGTGTAACATTGTTCTTTTGCGAGTATCATTTCCTCCCAAGGTCCTTAACAGAAAAATAGGTATATCTTTTGTGTATTTTTTTGCATAAAATGATACTTCTGTGTTTTAAGGAAAGTAAGAGTCACTACAACTAATTCATTTTATTCTAAAATTAACTCATAATGTCTTGAATCACGCTATTTATTAATTACAGCTATAGGTTTAACAATGAGATATCCCCTCAATTGTTACTGGAAAATAAAGTATTTTAATACATCTTAAGTTCTCATGGGCAGAAACAAATATAACTCAGAATGAAATTGTGGATGTCTTGCAAGGAAAAAAATTTCCCATTTATTATTTATATTTATGATAACAGGATATAATTACATAATGGCTTTCAGGATCCTGTTTAATGAACTTATTACATCTACTCTCAAAGTGTTGTCTTTTACTCCACCACCATTCATAAAACAGTCTCACAGGGTACGGAGTCTAGTGCAGACCAGAATGAAATGAAAGAAATAATTCAACACAAGCTTTCCCAGAACAAGACATAAGACAAAACTAGACTTAGAATGTAGCAAGGAAATAACAGGAACAATTTTAAATGTCCTCTTTTAAGGCAAAAAGTATTAAAAATTGGCCAAATACATTCAAAATATTATAGGATTCTAAAAATTGAATCTAAATTGCTTGAAAGGTAAGGAGATGTGAATTTATAGCTGATAAAAGGAGATAGCAAATGCCTTACACCTGGATACTTGCAAACATCTGGACCATCTTATCTGTGAAGTAATTCTTGAGATTCAAGACTGTATATTTACTGAATGCACAGCCATTGTAGAAAACAGATGGAAGAGGTACTCTCTTTGTATAGCAACATAATTATACTAAAATAAAGCATAGTATATTGTCAGGAGAGAGGAAAACACATTATGTACTGGTGTGTGTGTTTTAATTGCTTTTTGCAGAACGAAGGAGACACAGGTGAGTATGTGATAGTATGTGCATATGTGTTCAGAATCTTCCTTCACATCTAGAGCATCATGGAAATGTTATCTTCAAATATCCCATGGCTATCCTTAGCACTACTATCAAAAAGTTTAATTTTTTCCTCTGTTCTAAAATTTTTACTGAGCTATGATTAGTATACAAAACATCAGACATATTTAGCTTGTACGTCTTGGTGAGTGTGGACACCTATATGCATTTGTGATCGCATCACCATGACAAAGATACTAAATATATACATATCTCCAAAAATTTTGTTTTGTTTACATTTTGTTTTGATTTGTGGCAAGAACAATTCAACACAAGAGCTATTCTATTGACATAGTATAAAAGCACAAAATATGTATTGTTAACTCTAGGTATTACACTGTAAAGCCAATTCCTATAATTTATTCTTCCTCTATAACTGGAGCAAATTTTTCAAAATAGGGAGAAAACATTATAGTAACAATCATGATGGTCCTTTAACTTTCTCACTCTAATTCCATGAAGTCTATTGCCATAGCACCCTGGCATTTGATCCCTCCTGATCTTGGAAGCTTAACAGAGTCAGCCTGGTTTTAATTTTTGCATGGGAGACCTCCTGGGAAAATCAGGTGCTATAGGATAGGAAGATGGAACTGGCAGCCCACTCCTGAAACAATCCACCATTGAAAACCCTATGAATAGCAGAAAATCATTAACAATAGTGCCGGGCATGGCACAGTGTTGGGGAGTGTTTTGTTCTGTTGTGCATAGGATCGTTATGAGGCAGACGTGACTCAACAGCATCTAACAACAACGATACTAATTCCATGATAATAACAGCAGCCTATTTAAGTGATATAATTCTTTGGGTGTAGTGTGTATGCAAGTGTTTTTGTCTACATGAAAAAAACAAGGGTAAGATGGTCTGGTTTTCTACCTGTATTTCAAAACAAAGATGTAATATACAGGCCACTGGAACTATAGAAAATTTACTATCCATGCAAATAAAAGACTGCTATTAATTTTCTCTAGTTTCCACAAAAATCATTTAAATCCCCTTAGCTAATTACATCAAAAATAATAACTTGCAAAGAAGTAAAGTTGCACAGGAGCATGAAAGTAAGAAGTTAAAAGGAGAAAGAAAATGCCTGCTGATCTAGGGTCACTAAATGTAAAATTGCTGAGCAAGAAAGAAGTATGTAAATTAGATAAATTTTTCAAGAGAGAGTCATTTTCCTTTCTTTTCACTTCATGCTGAGAACATTTCTTTTTCTAATATCGTGGTCACCAGAGGTTGAAGACCCACTAAAAAGCACACTTCAGCACAATTATGTCAAATCTTGCCAGACAGAATATGTGCCGGTCTTTGAGGGTATTGATGTCTTTGAAATAAAATGTGTGTTAACAAACAGTCGGCACTGGTAATACAAGTTAATTGCATCATTAAGTTGTGATAAGACAATACAATTAGCACATCACACTGTACAGAGATCTCTGGACGGGTATCCAAATAACTCAGGTCGCCAGGCTCCTTACTTAGGATGCAGTTTGCTCCCAAGATGACTTCTCATGGTTGCCTATCTCCTGAAGGAAAAGGAATTTTTTAAAGAAATAAGGAAATTTTGAGAAGGTTAGAGGAAAACTGCTATATCAACTTGATTTATGAAGTGTTGTTCTGATAAATCTCTTCCAATGTGTCATGGAAATATTGTTTAAACCTGAGTAGAGTGGCTAAAGTACGCAAAAGTCAACCATGTTGTTTTTCTATAAAGATTTCCCTCACTGATTATATGAAATCTGAGGACATTCATGTTGACTATAGTTTCAAAAACATCAGAAGGAATGGGAATCATATTTGATAAAGGTATTTTTTAAAAGATTACTGGAACATTATAGCCCTAAAGAAAACCTAGCATGTAATTGGAAAAAAAATATGAACTGTCTTTAAAAACTTGGCAAGAAAATGGGTTTGGATATATAAAGAAATACATTGTCACAGAGGGATTCTTTTTTAATTCATTTGTTATCCCAAATTAAAAAGCAGCACTGAGCAGAAATGTCAAAATAATCAACATTTATTGGTAACATCCCCTCGAGCAGAAACTGGTAACCCCTTTTGCAATTACATAGCATTTACTTACTATTTCTCTAGGCATTTGCCACATTACAAGATAATTATTTCTAATTATACTCTTCCATGAAAATGTGAATTGCTTAGAAATAAGGAAGATGCCCAAGTTCACCTTTTCATCCTTATTATCTATCATAGAGTTGGTTTCCAATAAATAATTCAGTAAACAAGGCAAAATGTATGAAGAGTAATGTAATAAGTCCCATTATGTATTATGCCATCAGATACTGGTCTTTCGTAGTTATTTCAAGGAAAGATACCCTCAGGCTTATATAAAAGGCAAATAAATAGAATGGCAGTGTAATGCTGTATCTTACATGAATGGAATACTCCAGCTCATCATAATGGAATGTCACCAGTTTGAAAAGCTATGAAGTAGGTTTGAACATAGTCAGTGAAGTTAGTTCAGATGCTTGGAGAAGAAACTCCAGGCAGACAGACTACATACAATATCCACACATAAAGTAAGGTAATTCATTGGCATTAGCATTCATGTGGAAAATATGGGGCCAGAAAATATTTTGTAACTCTATGTCAGCACAGTGCTTTCATCTTTAACCTCTGTCAACAATTTTCTGATCATTGCACTGGCATTTAGAGATAGGCTTCCCTAGTGCTTGACATAGATATTGGTAAATGCATGCAAGGCTCTTGTCTGAAAAGGGCTCAGATATTAGGCAAAAATCAAGATAGAATCTATCACTGGGAAAGACATAGTTATCCAGACAATAGCAACATGGAATAGGATCTGCTAAATAAATCACAAATCCCATATAGAGTTTTAAATATAACAAATGTTTGACTTGGAGGTTGGATAAGTTAACACTAAGCCTTAGATTGCTTAATTTATTTTTTCCTCTCTAAAGTCAGGATTAGTTCTAGAAACAAGGTTGATTTGAGCAAGCTAATGGAAACTGAATACCTCTACTTTTTAGTAAAAAAATGTAGGTCAAGAAACGGAACTAGGCAGAGCCTTACATAAAGTCTGCAGCTTTTGTTTCCCCCAGTGTATTTGATCCTTCCTTATATGCAGCCCCACTCATGATTTTGTGAAAGGAATATAAATAGGAGGCAATGAGATATTTTTAGCCTCAGAATACCTCTAGTTGATTGTCCCATGTTACATTCTGCAGGCTGGGATGACGGTAGATCTGTTTCCATCCCTATTTGAACTTCATGTACTTTCAACTACCCTTTGGGTTTTCTGAACTTTAATTTTTAACTGCTTAAATCTTGGACTCAGGGTGCATTTTATCTTTGTTTTGAACACTTAGCTCAGAGATAAGATGTATGTGGGGGCGGGGAGGGGTTCAGATTCAGTTCTGAATAATCCTCTTGGCTTGGTAAAACCCATATCACTGCAGCAGTTGGTAGGATCCACTCTTCTTCTCACTGTCCTACTCTTGAGGAAATGAGACTATATGGTTCCCACATTCTTCCTGCTAAGTATTCTTGACTGTGCAACTGCAAAATGATGAGAGACCAGATACTGATTTGACTATACTTTAGGGCATACCTTAAGCTTGTCGTCCACTGTCAAAATGGCAGAGTCCCCAACCTGCTCTTTCTAGTTCTACTATAGAATGTGCCTCATCACCCAAATCATAAAAAAAAAAAAAAAAAAAAAAAAAAAAAAATTGCACAGGGTGCTAAAGCAGGGAAGCAGATGATAGTAACTACTAGTCTTCTGTTTCTACATTTGAGAAAGATAATCTGTGCATCCAGATGATAGCACTGGGCATTTCCTCACTGTGAGCACAGGGTGAGGCATTACGTATGATACATCTTCATACTGCTTACAGAGTAATGACAAACCAACAGTCACATAGACCTCCTAACCAAGAATACAGCCCTATCCTGGAAATAAAGATGTGCATAATCTAGGCAGGCAGCAAAGCAACAGTAGGAATGCTGGGGAGATCCTGCTCTCCTCCAACCTCTGGGAAAATGTTTCCCAGACAATAATAGAGAATTGAGAAAAATATATGTTAAATATTGAACTTTAAAAGCAACTTTACAAAAAAAATTCAACACAACTATTTCATTTCAAATTTTTTAAACATTTGCTGGCTTTAACAAATGATATATAGATGAAAGCAACAAAATATTGGTTTATCCTTATGATAAAGACACTTGAGACATATTTAACAAATTTCTGAGTTTCCTTCTTTACTTTGAATTGAACAATCAATCACATGAATTTAGTTAGCAGTTCTACTTCTATTTTTAAATACCCCTCAAAAATTAATAATAATTGACCTGGAAAATCATGTTACCCATATTGGATAAGAGAAATGAGAGTAATTTTTGTTCTCATTAATCTTTCTGTGTAAGTTCTTAGAACTTAGAATATCCAAGGTTGAACTGACATTTGATATTGCAAATGATACACAGTCAAGGAGAATGTGCTAAGCTTTTAAATTCTTGTTGGTTTTCAATTGAAATTGATTTCTAAATATTGCATCCTCTTCAGTATACCTTAAAGCAGAGTTAAAATAATTAATTAAATCACACCAAATAATGACAGAAAATATTACATACTTTTAACATCAATTAATTGAAGAATTTTATAAATAGGGAAACCTTACTGTACCAAGGATTTGATTCAGTTCCCCACAGTTGGCAAAGTTTCTCAAACTGAAAACTGCTACTGGTGTTTTACAAGAATTCAGAAAACATTGTAGAAACTCTATAGTCTAAGATCTTCAATAGGATAGGAATACCTGAACAGAATTTTAGTTTACTTAAATATTTAACTGCCCAAGTGGTAGTCACTTTATTAACTACCTTAGAACTTTTATAACAATCTCAGGTCCTGTATTAGTTGCAGAATAATGTGCAAACAGCAATGTCTAATATTTAAATGAACACTGAATAAATGAATGGGTAAATGGATGTACTAGCGACCTCATAATATTTCTCATAAAACTTTCTTCTTTCTCTACTATCCTTTGGCAGAAAAAGAGTAGCACTAAAATAAAGTCCTCTTTGCTGTTGTTGTTAGGTGCCATGGAGTCAGTATCTGACTCATAGTAACCCTATATACAACAGGTGAAACAGTATTGTTAGTGCTTCTCTGCTACTCATAGGGTTTTCAATGGCTGATTGTTTATTGGGAGTGGGTTACCAGGTCTGTCCCCAAACCCACAGCACCTGGTCTTCCCAAGTAGTCTCCCATCCAAGTACTAACCAGGCCTGATCCTGCTTAGTTTCCAAGATCTGACAGGATCAGACACCACAGTGATACAGCTGCAGGCCCAGGTCTACTTAATATGCCATAATATGCTTAAGAATTAAAAATTACACATGTAGGCACTTCATCTTCTACTAATCTCTTCAAAATTTTTCCATTTGTAATTAGCAAATTGTGTAAACTAGGCTTATAGCTGGACATTGAACAAGAGAGACAGAAAAAGAATTGATGTTTTTGAATTGTGGTGCTGGAAACGTCTATTGAATATACCATGGACTACCAAAAGAACCAACAAATCTGTCTTAGAAGAAGTGCAACCAGAGTGCTCCTTGGAAGCAAGAATGGCCAAACTGCATCTTACCTATTTCGGACATGTAGTCAGGAGAGATCAATCCCTGGAGAAGGACATCATGTTTGGGAGAGTGGCAGGTCAACGCAAAAGAGGAAAACCCTCCACCAGACGGATTGACACAGTGTCTGCAACAATGGGCTTAAACATAAATAAGATCGTTTGCCTGGCACAGAATCGGGAAGTGTTTCAATCTGCTGTACATAGGGTTGCTATGAGTTGGACTTGACTCGACGGCACCTAACAACAACAACAGGCTTATAGGAACCGTAAAGTTCTTCAAACTTATTCCATTCCAAATAAAAGGTAATGTACTGATCTTCATGACCATGACTTAGATTAAAAATTCTTGCTATAGTGGAAAAAAGAAATTTTCTCATTGATAGTGAATAACTGAAAGTGCTCATAGTTGATCAATAACCTATCAAGTTTTGCCATGTCCAAGTTCAGATCCACCTTAACAGTGACTTACTTCTAGGCCAGAGGCAGATATCCATCTCTGTGATTCTCTATTTTCAGAACTTATGAGCTATAGGAAATCACATTGTAGTTTTCATTTTTGCTCTATGTAATTAAAACCATCTCATATTTCCTGAGAAGTTATTTTAGCTAGCATTTGTCAATAATAATTCTAGAATAGATACAAAGTATTTAAAAACCTATGTATCCATAATTATGTTTTCCCTAAACTGTTTCTAAAATAGCTTTTGAGAAAAAAAGTATTTATTTGATTAAATTTATCCTAAAACATTATATATTCTCATATTCGTGAACTCATTATTATTATACACTTCCTTGAAGTTATAATTGATCTTCCCTTTGTTCTGAAAGTTTTGCTTGGGTTTTTGGCCAAAACCAATATAATTGTAACCTAAGATCTAAGAAAAGCTTTAGTATTCTTAGAGTGTACATTATGCATGATTTCCTATTTAACAGGCCAAAAGGTGAAATTTAACAGCATAGGACGTAAGCAATATTTTTCTTTTCCTCTTTATATGTATGAAATGTGTAAAAATTAGACACTAATTTCTTCTCACCTCATACTTTTTCCAAGATAGATTTAAGATGAAAATAATTATGGTGACTTAAGGACATCATCACTCTGCTAGTGAGCATTCATATAGCTACTACTCAACCACACTGGCAATATTTGAAAAGTTGAGTATAGGAGGCAAATCTAAAAATCCAAGACTAACCATAAGATAGTGCCACTTCTCTTTCTTTTACAAGCTGCCTGAATTTTTTCCATTGTAACTATTGTTTTCCAGTGTCACTGTTGGTTTTATCTGATAAATATTCATAATAACATATGTATGTATTATATCAAAGCTCATATGTATTATATCAACATATGTATTATATCAAATCTCATCAATTGAAAGTCAAATATAGTTACTATGGATCTTTTTATATTATTTATATCCACAGAAATTAACAACAAAGAAGACTTGACATGAGACCCATTTCAGGTTTAGGAAAGGACATATAAAAATTATTTTTTGCTTAATAAGCTGATGATAAAGTAAATTACCCTTAACCAAATCCTTGGCCAAAAATAATTATTGTGAGATTGAATGGAAAAACCTAAGAAAACATCTGAGCCAACATTCCCCTTTAGCAGAGTAGGTTGAGATTCACTTGCTGCTAAAGGACACCAGTGGCAAGGCTATGTTTGAGACTCTGTCCTCCTACCTTTGGGGTGATGCTGTTTCCACACAGGATAATTAGCAGCTGAACTAAGTATTTAACTTTGTTTGTTTGTTTGTTTTTCTTAAGGAAGCCCATGTAAAATTTTGTGATAAGGATAAGAATGTATATAAAACTATTATGCCATCTATCACATGAAAAGAGTGGATGCAAAGAGTGGGAGAATATTGCCTGTGATGATATGACTTGCAATGTGGGTTATATGCATATTTGTAATTCACCTTGTGAAGTTGTTAGAGCTAACAAGGTCTGTGGTCATTTTCCCAAGGAGCCAACACTGACTTTTAGGAGAGAGAATATGCACAGGCCTTTCAGGAAAGACATAACAACCATGGGCAAGGAAAACACGGCAACAAGACCAAAATCAGAGTACAAAATATAAAGATAGACTTTCAATGGTGGGTCTTCATATCAAATGTGCCGTAGCTATGCTAGAAATATTTGTATTGTTTATCTCAGGGGAAAAACATCAAACAGAATCTCTGAGTTTTGTTTTGGGTTTTGGGTTTTGTGGGGGTTTGTTTGTTTGTTTGTTTGTTTTGTGATACTTAGGGTTTGAATTCAGGGCCTTACAAATACTTTGCAAGTGCCCTACCACTGGCTTGCACCCCCAGTCCATTTTTTATTTTTATTTTTTATTTTGAGACAAAGTCTTTGCTAATTTACACAGGCTGCCTCTGGCCTCAAACTGGTGATACTCCTGCCTCAGCCTCTTGAATAGGTGGGATTACAGGCGTGCACCAGTGCACCCAGTAAAATCTCTGTATTTTGGAGAGACCTTATAGCAGATGGAAGATCTCTCCTTGGTCTCAAACATTGAAGATATTTGTCAAGTCTGGTTTACCCACTGAGACTCACTGACTTGCTTAACAATGAGCCCCTAAATTCAGAAGCGGTAAAGAAAAAAGCTACAAATTGGTGGGGTTTTTTTCCATACAGGTTTTTGTACCCATTGTAAAACCTATTGAAGGTAATAACTTTATTTTAATAAAATAAAATTTCCTGGCATCATATTTTGGACATCTTTATACCTGAAATAATGCCTTATAACCCAAAACCTGAAACAAATAATGTTGACTATGGATAGTAATGAAACCGGCTTTAAGTACTAGGGTGGGAAGTACCTATGTACCTCATGCTAACAAATGAGTTGCATTTGTCTGGTAAATAAACAAAACCATGAATTACCTCCTTGCCTAAAGCTGTTCATTCTTTGAAGCAAGATTATCACCACAGAGAAAGGAACAGTTGCTGTGCTTGCTCATGTTACAACCAAGAGTGGCAGCTAGCAGAAAACACTACCAAAACATTTGCTGATGATATACTCACATTGATAAACCTATAAAATTCCATCTACAGCTTGTCAATAGTATATAAACCTATATCAAGCTTTGATCAATAGCAGCAAGTGGTTATCCTAGGAAAATCTATTTTGCCTTTTGAATTTTGGATTCTGTTGTTAAGGTGATTTGCTGATTGAATTTTAGATCTCGTGCACAAAGACTGAAGATTATTAGCATTCTTTGAATATAAATGAATACTCTGTTATGGGATTCAATTTCTCTCACTGAATTTTAATTTTGAAGATGCTCTTTTTTTGTTCATATTAATAATCAGAATTTTAATCATCTTCCTGTACCCACAGAAATACAGCAGAGATGGAAAAGAAGAAAATGTGGTTAGAAATACAAACTATAAAGTTTCAGCTCTATAACCACATTAAGATCATAATATACAGAGACAGATCACCAATGTAAAATAATCTCATTGTTATTTTAATCCACACACAAAGAGTGATTATGATGAAAAGGTGTTCACTAAATATATTATATTTCCTTAGCTGGTGATGATTTTTCCCAATTATATAACAAGCCACTTAAACATATCAAATCACTTTTAGTGTATACCCACAAAGCTGCTAGTGGGGATTCTTGCTCACAGACATGAACATAAACACCAGACATGTCAGTTATTATTCAAATACAAATCCAGAAGAGTTATAAAATACCAGGAAGAATTAATGGAGAGAATAGGAGCAGATAGTTATGGGGGTAAATCTTTAAAGTGAAATCTATCTTCACTTTTCAGGAAGAAAACATTTCACCCCTTCTCAGCTTTTTTAACATCTTTCTCTGCCCATAACACATTTTCATAACATATTTAATGAATGGAATAGCATGAAATATAGAAGGCAGTGTCTTTCTAGTTAAGGTTAATTTAATAAGACAGTAGATATGACTTTATATCACCCACATACTGAAATTAGCAACTAATGGAATAAAGGGTTTCATTATTGTACTACAGCCTTCTGGGTTTCCATTTATTTTTCCTCATTCTAAAGTCTTCACTAGCATAAAGCATTAGCACTATGCAGGTAACTATCTTGCTTTTCATCAACAATCCTCTGAGACAGATCAGAGGGACCCAATTCATCCTATGATATTGGAGAGGAGGTTAAGCACTGTTAAACACTGTTAAATGTCATTGAGGATGACTAGGTAAGCCTTCATTTAAGTGTTTCTGTTTTGCTTTGTTTCTGCCAGTACTCTCTGATGTTCTGGTGTTCTGATGTGATGTTCTGTGAATGAATGAAAATGTCAGAGCAGGCCATGTGATAGACCCTTCATTTATGCCTGTCAGCCTTGAGTGGGGAACTCCAGAGAGATTACTGCACTCCACACGTAAGGAAAATTTTAACCACCACTGGTGAACACATGACTTCTGCTTCAGGAGGACTTGGTCCAGTCACAGACTCACCAATGCTGCAAACCTTCACTCAAGGCAAGACAAGACTGGGTGAACTTCAGATGACCTCACCTGCAGCAATTCCAGAGAGTTCTGCCTCTAGCTGCTCTGGAGCTTGTAGAGGCTGTCTTCAATCAGGTCCAAAGTCCCATAGTGACTCAGTCAAAGCTTGTGATTGACAGGTGGGAGGGTTGTACCTATGCTTGGTTACTCTTGATAAAACTGGACATTGTGCAGTAATTGATGTAAATTACAATTACCACTTGTGCATGTCACACCCATGGCACGCTCCTTCTACTCTTGATTATATAAGCAGGCTATCCAGCTCACTTGTCAGACCAACTAGGAGATCCTCTTCTGTGCAACCCCCTTAACATTGCAGTATTAGCCCCAATGAAAGACTTTTTCCCAAGTAGCCTTTTGCCTATTGGGTTTCTTATCACAGGTAGAGTGGGATGTACTAGTAACACATATCAGTAGCAGTAGCAGCAGCAGCAGCAGCCGCCACAGTGGCAGAAGCAGTAGCCCTGCAGCAAAGTAGTAATAGTAATGGCAACAATAATAGCGTCAAGAAGGTGGTTGAAGAGTTGGGAGTGGGACAGAGACATTGGAGAGCAGAGGTAGTGGAGAGAACAAAGGATGGTGGAAGACCAGGGAAACTGAGAAAAGGCAGAGAGCCATTATAGCAGGCTATAAAAAGCCAAAGATGAGAAACTGCAGGCCCAGTTCACTAAATGAGTTCCATGGAGCTGCCAAGGTCTGTAGGCCAAGGGTCCCCATACTCAAGACCAGAGAGAATCAAGGGTCCCAACACCCAAAGCTTGAGAACTATAACACTGGCTGTCTCCTGCTGCTGCTGCTATTGCAATAAGCAGGGGATCACGGGTCACTGAGTGTGGGGCCATTGGCTATCAAAGCCTAGAGCAGGTACCCTCTGTCTTGAGCACCTAGGTTATGAGTTTCTAGCCTCTGGAACCTGGAGCCATAGACTCTAGTTCTCACAACCCAAAGCTGTAAGCCTTTGGATCTTTTAGTTCAGCCCGTAAGCCCTTGGAACCCAGGTCTCAGAACCTCCGACACTGAGGAAGCCACCCTTTGCCTAGTCATGATTTCCATTCAGTCAGAGCAAAGGAATTCCAGCCAGCTGATTGGTAACATTTCTATTATAAATTATATAAATTATATTATAAATATAATACTTGCAATAATACTATTCATGTTTAAGCAGGCATGGGTGCTAGCTCTGAGAGATTTAGCTAATAGTCCTTTAAGAGGAAAGAGGAATTGTAAAGGATGCTATAATAGTACCTGGAGGTAAAAAAATATATATATTAGACCAAGAAAAGATGTGTAGACTCTAACTTGCCATTCAATTGCCACTGATTAATTCTGAGAGGGAGAGGGTTAACACTAGATATTCAATTTATATAAGAAACACTGTAATAAAAGCACCCGTTTCATTCTATTTAGTATGTAAAAAGAAGAATCCAACCATATAGTACAACT
>VMDO01007470.1:0-91029 GCA_007922755.1 Pedetes capensis | reverse complement strand
GAGTGAGATTGAAATTCATCTGCATCTGTTGATGACTAATTAAACAAAAGATAAATATGAATATGAGATCAAATGATACTTTCAAAATAAAGTTATCAGATATATGTATAAAATCTTTTACACTCAAAATATTGATCCTGTCTTCAGGAATTTTCTCTAGGTAAGCTTCTAAAAGCAATATGTACATCTCGTCACAACTGAAGCAAAGTGAAGATATAAAAGCAAAAAGAAAATTATATTTCCCATAAATCCTCTTCCATGTGTATTCCCTCAAGTAAACAATTTAAAATTCTTAGTTATTTATTCTTAACATTTTCACCCGTATTTATACAAACATATGGACATGTCATTTTTTATTATTATTAAAAAGAGTAAATAGGTGCTGTTGATTTAGGCCCTACTCATAGTGACCCTATGTACAATAGGACAAAACATTCCCCAATACTGTGCCATGTACAGCCCTATGTCAGTGCTTTTCTGTTATTCATGGGGTTTTCCTCTTTTTTTTTTTTAATAATATAGAACTCTTATATTTAGAAACTTTTCAATTTCCAACAATCCTCTTACTTATGGAGTACCAAATCACAATGAGATTTCCTGATGTTTTAGTCCTTTTGTTTCTGAGTATAACCCACCCTGTGTAAAGGACAATGAGGTGGACTAGACAAAAAATGGAAAAAAATTTCATAGAGTTTTCAATGGAGAATTCTTTTGGGACTGTATCAGGAATAGGCTTCCAGGTCCTTCTCCCATTTTTGCAGAGCTGTGGATGGAATCCATGGTCTTCAGAGCATGCAGAGCAGCACTCTACCATCTGCACTAAACCCCAGCCCCATATATATGTGTACATTGTTGTTGTTGTTAGATCCATAGAGTCAACTCCAACTCAAAGCAACCCTTGTAGGGTTTTCCATGGCTGATTGTTTGGGGATTGTTTTGGGAGTAGGCTTCCATGTCATTCTCCCATTTTTGAGGTGATGGGGATCAAACCCAGGTCCTCAGGGAGTGCAGAGCAGCATTTTAGCAACTGAGCTAAATCTTAGCCCATATATATAAGAAAAATTAAATAATATAAATGACCCAGAATGTATTATTTCCATATTAATGATGGATATTAGAGACTATTCTCTTTCTGTATCACTATAACTAAGGGTCCCCAATATGTCTGTCTGTTTGTCATGCCATGGGGGATTGCATGTTGCTGTGATGCTGAAAGCTATGTCACCAGTGGTTCAGATACCTGCAGGACCACCCATTGTGGACAGGTTTCATCTGAGCTTCCAGTTGAAAACAGATTAGGGAGAAGGACCTAGCAGTCCACTCCCAAAACAATTAGCCATTGAAAATCATATGAACAGCAGAGAAAAACTGTTAATATAGTGGTGGAAAATAAGCTCCCCAGCCTGGAAGGCATTCAGGAAACAACCAAGGAAGAGTTGCCTCCTCAAAGTAGCGTTGACCTTAATGATGGGAACAGAGTAAAGTCCCTGGGACCTCCTTTTGGTGACTGTACATGACTCAAAATGAGAAGAAATACAGAGGTTGCAACAATGGCTCAAATATAAAAACGTCCTGTGCATGGCACAATGTTGGGTCATGTTTCCTTCTGTTGATCCTACAGTCACTGTGAGTTGGATCCAAGTCAATAGCACCTAACAACCACAAAACAGGTAATGCTGTACCAAAAATCTTATATCTGTGTCCTTACATGCCAGTGTTTTATTTCTAAAGGATTGTTGTTGTTGTTGTTAGGTGCCATCAAGTCTTGTCCGACTCATAGCGACCGTACAACAGGCAAAACACTATTGTCAGTGCTTCTCTGCTATTCATAGAGTTTTCAATGATGGACTAATTTTTGGGAGTGGGTTGCCGGGTCCATTTCCCTAGACTACAGTATCTGGTGTTCCCAGGCTGTCTCCCATCTAAATACTAAGCAGGCCTTAAACTGCTTAGCTTCTGAGATCTGATGGGATCAGATGCCACGGTGCATTTTAAGGTCACTTGAAGACAACAGATTTAATTCACATTTTCCTGATGTCTGATGATGCTGAACAAGTTTTGTGTTAATTGTGATGTCATATATCTTGGGTGGTAAAATGTCTATTAAAATTTCTTAGTCAGGCATGGTGGTGGCCACCTGTAATCCCAGCACTGAGGAATCTGAGTCAGAGGATTGTGAGTTTCAGGCCAGCCTGGGGAGGGGGGATTTTCCATTTTTAATTATGCTCTTTATCTTTTGCTTACTGAACTATAGGGTTCTTTCATATATCTTACATCACTATTCTTTTCAGATGTATGTTTTGTGTAATTTTTCTCCACTTCTGGGTTTGATTCTTCATTTATCTATATTTTGATAAGCATAAGTTTTATTTTATGACAGAGAGTAATTTATCAAATTTATAGCTATTTTTTTCTTCAACCTCAGAAATCTTTGCTCTCAAGAACATCATGAGAAAGTTCTACTTTTCTAGACATGAGACAGGGTCTTGCAAAATTACACAGGCTTCCTCCTGCTTCATGCCTCCAAAATCACTGGAATTACAGGCGTGAGCCGCCACACCTGACTTGTTAGGTGCCCTCAAATGAGGTCCAATTCACAGCGATCCTATGTACAACAAAATGAAACACTCCCCCACACTGTGCCATATCCAGTACTATGTCAGTGCTTTTCTGCTATTTATAGAGTTTTCAAAAGCTGATTGTTTTGAGATTACTTCATAAGTGAATTGCCATATCCTTTTCCAGTTTTTGTGGTGCTGAGGATACGGCCCAGGGCCTCAGAGAACAGAGCAGCACTCTACCGACGGAGCTAAACCACAGCCAACTGCAACTGGCTGGAGGTGAAATTTTTAATCACAAATCGGTTGTTTATTTAATATAAAGATTTTTATAGTGTCTACTTGCTTTTGACATAGACTCAGCATTTTGTAGATTTCAATAAATTCATCCATTTCATCTAAACTGTCAAACTTATTTTATATCATTATTCATGTCATTTATTACTATTTTAATGTCCAAAATTCTTTCTTTAAACTAATACATTTATTTTTTAGAGCAATTTTATATTCATAGCAAATTTGAGAAAATTCAGAGTTCTCATACGTCTACCGTCCTTCCCCTACTTCTAACACCCTGCATCAGTGGGATACATTTATTATAATCTAGGAGACAATCTTGATTTATTTCTAATCTTAGTGAAAAAGCTTCAATGTATTATGGGAGCTACAATTTTTTTGTTGTTTTGTGAATGATCTTTATCAAATCGACACATTTCCTTCTGTTGTTAGTTTCCTGAAAGTGTTTATTTTGAGTGTTGAATTTTGACTAAAGATTTTCTGTTTGTATAGTTTTGGTCATGTGAATTTTTTTCTTCCTTAACTTGTTGATATGATGGATTACTTGTATTGGTTTAAAATAGTGACCAGCCTTGAAAACTTGGGGTAATTCCACTTGGTTGTAGTGCATTTTACTTATACATTGTAGAGTTCAATTTGCTAATATTTTGATTGGTTTTGTATCTATATTTAGAGAGACATTGGTCTTAGTTCTCATTTCTTGTAATATCCTCATCTAGATGTGCTAATGCTAGCTAGCCTTATAGAGTGAGTTAGGAAGAATCCCTGGTGTTTCTTTCTTCTGGAAGAACTTGCAGATAATTGGTATAATTGTTTACTTAAATGTTTGGTAGAATTCACCAGAGAGTACATCTCAACCTAGTGCTTCATGTTTTGAAATGTTATTAATTATTGCTTAAATTTCTTTAATAGATATAGGCCTATTTATATATTTTTTATTTTTAAATACATGAGGACTGACAAATGATGTCTTTCCAGGAATTGGCTCATTTCATCTACGTTATCAAATCAGTAGGCATACGATGTTCATAATATTTGTTTATTACCCTTTTAATATTCATAAGATCTATAAAGATGTTCCCTCTTTCATTTATAATATTATTCATTTGTATTTTTTCTCTTTTTTTCTTAGTCTGCCAGAGGCTTATGTATTTCATTGATCTTTTCAAAGAACAAGATTTTTTTGTTATATTTTATTTATACATAATAGTGGAGTACAGAGTAATATGTCAGTTGATATGTTCATTATGCAACTATTAAATCAGTTTTGCTTACACTTTCATCTCCTTAAACATTTCGTAGGACAGAATAAATGAAAACAAAAAGATTTTTAATTAACATGTGATGACAGTAGTATACAACCACAGATTATACCTTGATTGATTTTTTCTTTCCTTTTTCTTCTTTTTTCATATTTTCAGTTGCATGCTATGTTTTGTGTTTTTTCTCTTCTTTACTCCTCTACGTTGTACCCCTTCCCCTTCCTCTCTTCCCTATCATCCATTTCCTCCCACTAATCCCCTCCATTTCCCCTTCATTTCCAGTTCACTTGTATTTTCCATTCATAGATAAGTATGATTGTACAATTGTGTGTATATATATGACGTGTGTGTGTGTGTGTGTGTGTGTGTGTGTGTGTGTATTTTTTTTTTCCTTTAAGGTAGATTTAGCTCCCACATATGAATGAAAACACATGATATTTCTCTTTTTGAGTCAGGGTTATTTCACTTTAAATACTACTCTTCAGTTCTTTCCATTTTGTTGCAAAAGACATAATTTCACTCTTCTTTATTGCTGAATAATATTCCATTGGGTATGTTTGCCAAAATTTTTTAATCCGATATTCTGTTGATGGACATCTGGGTTAATGCTATATCCTTCGAATTGTGAAGAGGGCTGTATTAAATATGAGACTGCAGGTGTCCCAGTGGTATGATGACTTATCTTCTTTTGGGTATATTCCAAGAAGTGGTATAGCTGGATCATAACAATAATAACAACAGTAGTTGTATTTTTAATTTTCCAGGGTACCTCCATATTGATTTCCAAAGTTGCTAAACTAATTTACAGCCCCATCAGCAGTGACAAAGGTTTCCTTATTCTCTGCATCCTCCCCAGTATTTGTTGTTATTTGTTTTATCAACAATAATCTTGGCCATTCTTACTGGAGATGGAATCTCAGTGTTGTTTTGATTTGTATTTCCCCAATGGCCAGGGATTTTGAGTATTTTTTCATGTGTTCATTGGCCATTTGTATTTCTTCTTTTGAGAACTGTCCAGTTCCATTGCTTTCTTACTTATTGGATTATCTGTTACTTTGGTATTTAATTTCTTAAGATTTTTGTTTATTCTAGAAACTAATCCTCTGTCCAGATGTGTAGGATGCAAAGATTTTATCCCATCCTTTGGGCTCTCCCTTTACTCTATTGTTTCCTTTGCTGTACAGAAGTTTTTAGCTTCATTTAATCCCATTTGTCAATTCTTGGTGCAGTTTTCTGGGCCATTGGAGTCTTGTTAAGGAAGTACTTGCCTAAACGTATGTAGTGCAGTGTGTTACCTATTCAAATAACAAGTTTTTGTTTTTACTAATTTTCCTTATTGACTTCCTGCTTTTTATTTTATTGATTTCTGCTCTAAGTTTTATTGTTTCTTCCTGTGTACTTTGGATGTAATTTTCTGTTTTTACAGCTTTTCTAAGGTAGAAGCTTAGATGATCAATTTTAGATCTTTTTTTCTATTATGTGCATTCAATGCTCCCAAATTTTGGTAAGGTATATTTTTTCTTTTATCATTATGTGTGATATTAACAGTAGAGTTTAATCCATGTGTTTAATCAGGTGAAGAAAATTCCTTCTCTGTTAGGGGTATGGTTCAGTAGTAGAGCACATGTTTAGCTTGCACAAAACCCTGAATTTGATTCCCAGTCACCTTAAAAAAAGTGTGCTCACCCTCTCCAAAAAAGAGAAAATCTCTTCCTAGTCTTAGTAGCTAAGGATTTTTTAAAATCATAAATGGGTGCTGAATTTTCACAAATGCTTCCTGTGCATTTATTTTGAAATTAACTTTCCCTTATCCTATTAATATGGTGATTAACATAAATTTATTTTAAATGTTAAAATAAATAGGTGACTAGGGATATACTCAGAAGTAGAGTGCTTGCCTAGCACATGAGCAAGGCCTAGGGCTTGACCATTAACATGCAAAAGAAAGGGAGGGTAAAATCTGCTTAGTTGGATTTAATATGCTTTTTATATATTGCTTCACTCCATAGGGTAATTTTAAAAAGGTTTTTTTGGGGGGCTTATATTCAAAAGGGATATCAGTCTTTAATTGTTTTTCCAATGTCTTTGTCAGACTTTCCCTTAGGCTCATAACAAAAGTTGGGAAATGACTAGTCCTCTTCACAGTGAGGTATTTTGTACAATGTGGGGTTATTCCTTTATCAGTGTTTCTTAGAATTCTTCAGTGACATCATCTGGGCCTATAGTTTTGGTACAATTTCCTTTAACAAGTTTGATTTCTTTAAGAGATATGGGGCTGCTATTCACACAGGCTTGGGAGTTACAGAGCTTATATTGTTGTTGTTAGATGTCATCAAGTCAGGTCCAACTCATAGTGACCCTGTGTATAACAGAATGAAACACTACCCAACACTGTGCCATGCCCTGCACTGTGTCAGTACTTCTCTGCTATTCACCGGGTTTTCCATGGCTGATTGCCATGGGAGGGTATTCCCACATTCTTCTCCCATTTTTAGGGCTGGGATTTAGCTCAGTGGGTAGAGCACTGTGCTGCAGTCTCTGAGGTCCCGAGTTCAATTCCCAGCACCGCAAAAATGGGAGAAGGGCCTGGCAATCCACTCCCAAGGCAATCCACTCCCAAGGCAATCCCGAAGCACTCAGCCATTGAAAACCCTATGAGGGTCCCTATGAGTCAGATACCGACTCGACAGCACCTAACAACAACATTTCCCATTTTTGCAGTGCTTGGGATCCAACCCAGGGCCTCAGAGAGCACAGAGCAGCACTCTACCAACTGAACTAAACCCCAGCCCCACAGAGCTTATGGATATCTACAAATTTGTATTTTTTATGTATTTGAGGAAAATTTGGCCACTTCTTGTTTTTCACATGTGATCTTGCTGTTCTCCTTTTGGATATAATAGTACAACTTGTAATATTGTGCTATAGGTTTCAGAGTTTCTTTTTATCTTTTAAAAGTCTTTCTATTTTTCAAAGGCATAATTACCATTGAGTTACATTCAGTTTACAGAGTCTTTCCCTTGAAATCTCCATGCTATTAAGTAAAAATATTATTGAGGACATTGTAGTGTTTTTGTTTTGTTTTGTTTTTTAGTTCCAAAATTGCCTTTTTCGTTTTGAATAGGAAAAAGAATCTCTGCTTATATTTGTACCTCTATAGTCATTGTAAGCATATGTTTCTTTAATATACTTGAACATAGCATCTTTAAAGTCCTACTGTGCTAATTACAACATTGGAGTCATCTTGATATTGGTATATGCTGATATTTCCTTGCTTTTGAGAAACGATCACATTTTTTCCATTTCTTCATATGTTGACTGAATTTCAGTTGTATACTGGACACTGTAAATGACATGTTGTGTATTCTGTTGTAGTCCTCTAAGTGGTTAATTTGATCGGACTCACAATGTAAGCTCTCCAGTAGCTCAAATCTCAGTTCAGTTCTTTCATCTTTAACTGGGGTCTGTTCTACACACTGTTTCAGTGATCAGCCAGATCACTGAGAGAATTTGCATGGAGACACGGGGTCTCCCATTCTCTGGCTCTCTTCTTTCCAGAACTGCCCCTTACTTTTCAATGGTCAAGGTTGTTACCCTGTCTGTCTTTTTGCATTTCAGGCCAGAAAGCTGTGGTTTTCTGTCAGATTTGTCATCTTGCATTGTCACTAACTGTAGCCTGCCCTCAGGCTTCTCCCTTTATAGTCACAAACTTTCCATAGTTCTAGGGACTAAATCTGCATATGACAATGGTTGGCATAAGAAAAATGGACACCTCTGTTTGTTTATCAGTAAAGTTTCCAGAAGGCTTCTCCTATGCAGAACTATGTCACATATCCATACTAACTCAATCACCAGTAAAGGCAATGATATATTATGTTTGACTCAGGGAATTAGAACACATAAGGAGGACAGTGGGTTCACCAAATGAATTAGGGCCTCTGTCACAAAAGAAAAATCTGGTAGTAGGTCTCAGTCAGCCAATTGTGTCGACTATGTAAACTTCTGCATTGCAAAATTCTGGAAATAGTTTTCACATAGACTAACACAGGAATTGTGGGCCCCCAAATTGTGCAATGTGCTGCTGGTAAAATTAATTACTAGATAATTTTATAAACTAGAATTGAGAAATTCATAAAAGGAGAAATCAGTTTTACTTCTATCAAACTGCAGAGCCATTTAAATGAGAGCATAATCTGTATTGGTTAAGATTTCAAGGTATAAGCTGGGTACCATGGTGCATGCCTGTAATTCCAGCGTCTCAAGAAACTGAGGTAGGAGGATCAGAGGTTCAAGGCCAGAAACAGCCTGTACAATTTAGCAAGACTCTGTCTCAACATAAATAATAATAATACTAGGAAGAAGGAAAAAAAGGAGAAGAAGAAGAAGGAGGAGGAGGAGGAAAAGGAGAAGAAGAAAAGGGCTGGGGATCTACCTCAGTGGAAGAGTGCTTGCTTAGCCCTAGAGTACAACACCTCAGTATTGGAAAAATAATAATAATAAAAAGGTATAAATGTTCCAAGCATGTATGTATAAGGAACAAAGAGAGCACTTTAGGGGAGAAGGATATAAATTAATAATCATGTTAGGAAAAGATATTGACAAAGAGAAATTGCTAGAATAAGATTTTCTTTAAAAACTTATAGTGATTTTTCTAAAAAAGAAAGAAAGGAAGAAAGAGAAAAAAAGAAAGAAAAAAGAAAGAGAAAGAAGAAAAGAAAGAAGGAAAGACAAACTTGTATTTGTTAGTACTATCCATCCACAGGAACAGAGAGAGAGAGAGAGAATTATAAGGAATAGCCTCACATGAATATAGAGGCTGAGACGTCCCAAGATTTATAGTCAGAAAGCTGGATGTCTAGGGAAGCTAATGATGTAGCTCCAGTCCAAGTCTGAAGCCACACAGTCAATGGTATAAGTTCCAGAATGAAAGTCACAGCCTTCATACCCAGGAAAAGCTGATTTTCCAATGTGAAAATGAAGGCAGGAAAATACCAATGCCCTGGCTCAGTCAGGCAGGAGGAATTTCTCCTTAACTGTGGGAGAGTGAGAGGTTGTGTTCTATTTAGACCTTCAACTGATTGGATGAGATCTACCAACATTGCTGTTGTTGTTAGGTGCCTTCGAGTCGATATCTGACTCATAGGGACCCTACGTACAACAGGAGAAACACTATTGTCAGTGCTTCTCTGCTATTCATAGGTTTTCAATGTTTGATTTTTTCGGAGTAGGCTTCCAGGTCCTTCTCTCAAGCCTACAGCACCTGGTGTTCCCAGGCGGTCTCCCATCCAAGTACTAACCAGACCCGAAGCTGCTTAGCTTCTGAGATCTTAAAAGGGATTGAATGCCATAGTGCTACTGCTGGCTGCAAACTCAGTTTACTAATTCAAATGTTAATCTCATCCCAAAACACCCTTACAGACATACCCAGAGTAATATTTGACCAAATATCTGTAAACTTCTTGGCCTGGTTGATTTGACTCATAAAAATAATCATCACTAAAATACATCCACAGGTGATGTTAAAGGAAACTCTTCTGTTTAAGTAAACACTCGTTTCAGGAGGAAAGGACAAAAGTAGGCAGTGATGAAAACCAGTTTAAGAGTGAGATTTATATTAAAACTTAAGTGATCTTTCCATACACATGCAGGAATGGCCAAGAATTCTTTCCTTAGGATGAATTCCCAAAAATTACCTGGTGAAAGATTATATAATCTTTCTGATCATTTATGCAGTTTTAAAACTTTTTTCTTGCCAGTTAATTCCCATCAGCTAAGAATTTTCAACTGATGATCCCATTGACAGCAGGGAACCTCAAATATTATAAATAAAAATAAATAATCAAATGCAGTGGTCTCATTCCATCTCTGTCACCCACCATCAATCTTTATTTATCTTTAGTAAAGTGATGTAGCCTTGACATCCAACCCCTTCTCATCCTAAAATATCTAGATTTATGCCAGTATCTTTTTTATAGAAACTTAAGTAAAACTTTTTAAAAAATGTATTCAATCAGAATTCCCTTTATCTACATTTACCTACTTGATGTATATTTGCTGCTATTCACTATATTCCTCACCATCTTTCTAAAAACAAAATAAAAAAACTTACATTCTGTCTGCTGCAAAATATTGGTATAGTGGAAAGAATATTAAAAAGTGGAGGTTGCTGTTGTTAGGTGCCCTCAAATCAAGTCCCACGCATAGTGACCCTATGTATAGCATATCGAAACACTTCCCAATTCTGTGCCAGGTACATGATCTTATTTATATTTAAGACCATTGTTGCAGACACTGTATCAATCCATCTGGTGGAGAGGTTTCCTTTTTTTGTTGTTATTGTTGACCTACCACTCTCCCAAACATGATGTTTTTCTCCAGGGATTGAACTCTCCTAACTACATGTCTGAAACATGTAAGACGCAGTTTGGCCATCCTTGCTTCCAAGAAGCTCTCTGGTTGCACTTCTTCTAGAACAGAGCTAGAACAACAACTATTGAATATACCATGGACTTTTGGCAGTTTTCAATATACCATGGACTTTTGGCAGTTTTCAATATACCATGGACTGCCAAAAGTCCATGGTATATTCAATAGTTGTTGGTTTCTAAAAGTCCTGTTACTGCTTTACTGAATAATTCTGGCCAATTAATCTTTTTGTTTGTTTGTTTGTTTTTTGTTTTTGCGGTACTGGGGGTTGAACCCAGGGCCTCACACTTGCAAGCTTTGCAATTACCGTACCACTGAGCTGCACCCTCAGCCCATTTTTTTTATTTTTTTGAGACAGGCTTTCACTAAATTACACAGACTGCTTCTGGTCTCAAACTTGCGATCCTCCTGCTTCTGCCTCCTGAGTTGCTGGAATTACAGGCATAAACCACGGTGTCAGTCTCAATCCTTTCTTTATGAACTATAATTGTCTTATGTGCAACTGTAGTAGGGGAAGGAAAATAGCATTTAACATTTCAGTTCTATCATTCCATGATTTTAAGAAATAATAACAAGATCAGGCTTTCTATGTTAAATACCATCCATTCTTACTGTTGCATTGTTCAGTAATAGTAAAATACAATATTTGTTATTCTGAGCCCACAGGTTAAAGAATTTTAGAGACTGTTTGGTATGGTGGCTCAAGCTTGTATAATCCCAGAGATCTGAGAGGTGGAAGCAAGAAAATCACAGGTCTGAGACCAGAGGCAGCCTGTGTAACATAGCACAACCCTGTCTCAAGATACAATTTAAAAAATGGGTTGAGGATACAGCCCAGGGGTAGAGCACTTGCAAAATATGTGCTATGCCCTGAATTCAACCCCTAAGTACTATATATTGAAACAACAACAACAACAAAAAAACCTTTAGAGCCAAAATTATATAGCCCTTAATATTACTAACAATCAGCATTAGTGTCAGAACCAGAAACACAATCTACACTTCCTAACTTCCAGGCCAAGGGCTGGGATTTAGCTCAGTTGGTAGAGCGCTGCGCTGCAGTCTCTGAGGTCCCGAGTTCAATTCCCAGCACCACAAAAATGGGGCAAGGACCTGGCAATCCACTCCCAAGGCAATCCCGAAACAATCTGCCATTGAAAACCCTATGAGGGTCGCTATGAGTCGGATACCGACTCGATGGCACCTAACAACAACTTCCAGGCCCAGTGTTCTTTCTTTTCCTAATCACATGAAAATGTAATAATTATAGATTATGTACGCCTAACAAATATTCTTTAGTAAAATTTTAGTAAAATTTTGCTTGTGTGTGATATTAATGATACTGTCCGATAGTTTGCACATTCAATTGAATCCCCTTTTTGGGGAATAGGCTTCCAATGTGGATCCAGCGTGGATCTCTTCCAGTCAATTGGCCAGGTAGCTGTTTTCCAAATCTGTTGGCATAAACATGTTAACACTTCCAGGGCTGCATCTGTTTGTTGAAACATCTCTATTGGTACCCCCGGGGGCTGGGATTTAGCTCAGCTGGTAGAGCGCTGCTCTGCAGTCTCTGAGGTCTGGAGTTCAGTTCCCAGCACATGGGAGAAGGACCTGGCAATCCACTCCCAAGGCAATCCCCAAAAAACAGTCAGCCATTGAAAACCCTGTGAGGGTCGCTATGAGTCAGATACCAACTCCATGGCACCTAACAACAACAACAATTGGTATCCCATCAATTCTTGGAGCCTTGTGTTTCACCAGTTCTTTCAAGGAGGCTTCCACTTCGTCCTTCAACACCATTGGTTCCTCTTCATATGCAACCTCTTGGAATGGTTGGTCATCTTTCCAATTCTTTTTTGTATAATGACTCTGTGTATTCCTTCCACCTTCTTTTGATGTTTCTTGCATCCTTTACTATTTTCCCTGTAGAATCTTTCACTATTGCCACTCGAGGCTTGCATTTTTTCTTCACTTCCTTAAGCTTAAGAAACATAGAGCCTGTTTTTCCCATTTGGTTTTCTGCCTCCAGGTCTTTGCACATCATTATATTTGTTTTTGGCTTCTCGAGATGCCTTTTTACTCAACTGGACAGTACCTAATAACAACAACAAACAAATATTCTGCTTTGTTCTTCCCTCTCCATGTGAATTTTATAGAAAATACTATTAGTGGCGTTAATTAAAACACTAGTCATTCTGGATAGATTTAACATTCTTCAGTAAATTGGAAGTCCATCAAGTGAAGGCAGAGAAACTGTATATTTTCCCTCAAGGAATAGTTCCAGAAAATGTACTTTTGTCAGAGGATAAACCCAGGATACTATTCAATACCACTTAGCCCACACATCAGCAGAGGCAAATGCTGACTTGTTTCAACAGAATGTCCAAATTTGTACAAATTACCTTTATACTTCATACATTTTAAGTCATTTTTTAATGAAAAATCATAAAAATAAATAGCTAAAGATGCTCTCCCTCCCCAACAAGTATGTTACTTTTACTATCTTCAAATGAAGCGAACTGAGGAAACCAAAAATACTTCGAGAGACTCAGGAGTTAGGTAACATAAAAAAGGTATTGCTATAGCAAGTTCAGCCCATAGACACGGGTCCTCTCAGGACTGACCCCGAACCCCAGTTTTCCTGGGGTTATACCATTTATAAGGTGGGGGTTGTCAGTTGGAACCACTGTGTGCACTGCCTACGTGATCATCTGTAGGTGGGTTAAGCTACTTACCATAGAAATAGGCAGGTAACATCTACATGATACAAGAAATGGGGAAGTTGCTTAAGGGTGGAGAGTACATTCAATAGACTGAGTTTAGCAGTTGTAAGGAATCGGGAAGTGGCCACCAGAGTGGACAATAGACTGAGTTTAGCAATTGCAAGAAATCAGGAAGGGATCATAGGGTGGAGACAGACAGATAAGAAGCAAGGAGACTGGAGGTGACCTACAGGATGGAACGTATGGAATGTATAAGTTTCAAACAAGGAATATTAAGTTCTAGTAATTACATTTTAAGCAAATATTATTGCATCTTAGCTTTTGATTTAAATTTTTCTGCAACACAATAGTATCTATGCGGCAGTCCTGGAAATAAAACATTACAAAACAAATTAAGTGACCATTTAAATAAATGGCCTTAAAATGGTGTCACTTTTGGAAAATACGCTAAGAAAAGCGCTCACTCCATCTGTCGTCCTTTTACCTGAGCCTCTTACTTCCTCCAGGGGAACCTCACACACTCCTAAAATTTACAACCGTACCTCAGCAGTTTCTCTCCACCAAAGAGGAAAGTGTTTGGGCCCAGACTGTTAGTCTGGCAGCTATTTGCTGAAACCCTTGCATCTGGATCCCTGGCGCTCCCTTTGAATGCCAGGGCCCCACCCTTTTTGCTGAAAGCTGCAGGGATCCATCCTGGTAGCAAAGCCCTATTCCCCTCCTCTTCCCTCAACTTAATTTTTTATTTCCAGCTTGTGCTCTTTCCTAGTGGAAGCTGAGGCAACAGAGCTTTCTTGTTCCCCTCCCCCAAGAAAAACCATCCGCAAATTTCCAGTTTTCTATAATAACCATTTACCTTCTCCTCAGTCAGGTAGCCTTGGAAAATTCATTCTGTAAGAAATCAGGGCTTTAAACCCATGAAAAATTTGATTCATGTTCAGGTGCAAGTTCAACACATTTAAATTTAGAGGATTCAAGTTTGGTTCTAATGGGAGTTTACATCCTGTATGTAGAAAGGAGGGCTTCAAATTGAATCCAAACTCAAATCCTGAATCTGTTCTGATTCAAACACTTAAATTATTTTTCCTGAACCAGACCTGAACCTAAGCCCAAACCCAGTGAAAACCTGGGTTTGCATTCAGTTTTGTTTTTGTTTTGTTTTGCTTTGTTTTATTTGGGGTTTTTGTTGTTTGTTTATTTTATCATTAGCTATGTAAAAATTGGGGCTGGGATTTAGCTCAGTTGGTAGAGCTCTGCACTGCAGTCTCTGAGGTCTCGAGTTCAATTCCCAGCACCACAAAAATGGGAGAAGGGCCTGGCAATCCACTCCCAAGGCAATCCCAAAACACTCAGCCATTGAAAACCCTATGAGGGTCGCTATGAGTCGGATACTGACTCGACGGCACCTAACAACAACAACAACATGTAAAAATTGGAAAAAAATTGAAAACTATTTGTCTATCTAAACATAAGATTAAAAATTTAAACCCAAGCTGAACCCGAACCCTCTAAATTTTAACATTGAACCTGCATCCAGACACGGACACACTTTTCACAGGTTTTAAGCCCTGTAATAAAGTCAATTCAGCCAGGAAAAAAAAATAGAAAAGAAAGATTCCCTTCAAATGACAGAAGCAAATATTTTTGAGAGGAAAAAAAAAGATGATGTAAATGAAACTGGCTCCAAAACTTTATACAACAATTAATTTCTTCCTAAACCATTTATCTACTGTCATGTAGATATAGCCATGTGTATTTTCAGTAGTCCTAAAAGGGTAGTGTTTATCAAAAAAAGTTCCTAAGTACCAAAACTAATTTTACTTTCTATTGCTAAATCTGGAAGTTGCTTTATTTAAAAACAAAACAAAACTGAGGTTTCTATCCTTACCAAATATGTGGCTTACTGTCTGTATTTCATTTCCCTTGCTTATTTACCAAAAGATAAACCAGTCACTTTTTCCCCTGGCTTTGCTAAGTTTCAATATGTTTAGCCTTATGAACAATCTTATTTTGGACTTTGATAATGGGAGCTCAAGTCTTTATGTTACTATGATTGTTCTACTTTAAATTTTTAAACTAAAAAATGCATTCGCTAAAATTCAACTTACAAACTCAAAATACAAAAATACTTGAAAATGACAGCAGAGCTTGTTATCTAAAATGTAATTCTTAGATAACAAGTAAATAAAGATTTTTCCCTCCCTAGACTCCATTGTTTTCCAAATGAAACAGAAAAAAAAAAAAGAATTGATATCACGTGCCTCTGATCTTCAGTGGTCAGATTGGGATCTTGTTTTAAGAACCATCACTAAAGGAAGTTCCAAATGCTCACAGGCAGTGTCCTCAACTAGCTTAAAGAGTTTGTTCTCCCCTAATTCCATAGGAGCTTTGTGCAGTCTTCTAGCCTTGTGTTTCTAAGCAAAATAACCAAATTATCTTTCATCTTGGCACAAAAATAGCTCAGGAGTTAGGTCTCTGTCCCAGGGGAAGACAGAGAAGGGTCATTTGACACAGAGCAGAGCCCCATTCAAGTATTATAAAGGCTCTCTTTACTCTAGCTGTTGTGGTATCAATAATCAGAGAAGGCGGTTGTACAGAACCAACCTCTGCATTTGGGAACAAAACACAGAAGCATAGGAATTGCTTTTATTTGAGCATAGTTTCAGAAATAAACACTTTCTGGAATAAACAATAAAATCAGGTACCTAAAAGAGAAAAATACGAAAACATCAGTGGAAAGTACCAATAGATCTTCCCAACACAGATACTTCCCAACTTTGCCATGTGGTCTTTCTGAAATGCAAGGTACTGGTGCTGGGTGCCCAAGGCTTTTCTATGCACACGCTTGTGTCAGAATACTGGACAAGTCCTGGCAATGCTACTTGGGCAAGTCATTCCACCTTCCTAAGACTCGGATATGCATACCTATGGTCCATACTCCTGTCTACTTCCTCCCATGTCTTTTCAGATTGGAGGGCTATTCTTATAACACTTAAATACCTTTGACAAATCAAATATTCATCATTATAATCCAAGTACAAAAGACTTCTTTCCCTATTTTACTAAATAATTCTTTTTATCGGGGTTATTTTTGACAGTCTGAAAATTAACTCCAAAATAGAATTGAGTATTAATTCACATAAATGACATTTATTTGCTATAGGTAAATATGGAGCAGGGCAAAAGTATTTATGTAAGTCTTTTGAGTTTTTCTTTTTTTTCAATTAATTCTAAGTGACATGGCAGGTTTTATTTCTCAATGGTTCAAACAGAACTAGAAATTTAGCAAGAGATTGTTGAAGGAGTGTGTGTGTGTGTGTGTGTGTGTGTGTGTGTGTGTTTGCACTTAGTGCATCAATAATAGGAATGAGTAGGGCAATTTCCCACAATTAAGTTTTAAATTGCAGAAAACCTGAGAATAAAACATTTCTCATATTTATTTCCCTATTTTGACCAACACAATTATAGCTGAAATAGTAAAAAAAACAAAACAAAACAAAACAAAAAAAAACAATAGCAGCTAGGCAGATAAATAAATCCAAGAAACTTTGCTGTCTAGTGTCATAAAGTAGGAAGAACATGTCCTTAATTCACCTACAAATGAAAATGACTTCAGTTGTTAAGGGTAAAAGGATGTTTCTTTCTCACAAGTTAGCCAAAAAATATTTCTAAGGCTTTTTCCCCAGTGCCAATAAAATTTCAATATGAAACCAAAGTATCTCAATCTTCACTGATAACTGAACTAGAAATATGAAAACCAAAATTTGCACCTAATGGTACAGGCAAGAAGGAGTCAGTATAAAGATGAGTTAGCGGATATGAATTGGGAAATGGCATATTTTTGAACTGTTAGTCTTAACTGGGATTCAAAAGATTCATCAAGATGCTCTCTTACTCTAGGGGTAACACGGTGTGTTCTCACACACAGGCATTCATTGGAACATCCTGAGAATTTTCCAAACTTCACATGCTAAATGCCCTAGAGATTCTGAAATATTCATTTCTCCTTTCCAGTCCCTTAGACTCAGAAGGTGCCACTGTTGTTCTTCAAAGTGGATTCTATCCCTTAGGTGTGTTAGGACTGAAATCTTGCTGTTTGCTAGTCTGTGCATACAGAATAGCTTGTCACTACCAACCCTGCCAGTCTAAGGAACTGGCTTCACCTTTCCAGGTCTATTTTATTTTTATTTTTTTATTTTTGCTTATGTATTTTTTTAAACTTGTAAAGTAAGGTCTGTAGGACTGAGGGAATGAAAGTATTTTCCAGATTTAAAAAAAAGTTCAAAACTTTATAACTGTTCAGGATGATTAGGTGAGAGTATCAATGAGAAAGCCTTCCTTGATCCTGGCTTTGCAGCCTCTGGGACATAATGATCTCCAGAAGAAGCCATTTGTCTGTAAAATTTATGCAACTGTCTGGATAGTGACCAACACACAAAATTACCTGCTTATGTATTTCATCTTGAAATTTTGGGTTCTATACTCAGCTTCCATGCCTATCCCTATAATTCAGAGCTTGCTACTTCGTTTTCAAAGAACTTCCTTCAGAGAAAAATAAAATGTCCAAATGATGGCTCTAAGTGGGCAGAAAATGATAGCACTAATTTCTTTCCTTTTTCCCTACACCAAACTATAAGTCAAAGTTAATATGATTTTTTTCACAAAAAATGATGATATTAAAGATTAGTAAAGATATATATACTAAATATCTAAAAATTTTCATAGTGAATTAGAAAAAAGCTAGTTTTATTCCTGAGATTTAGCTACAGCTTTCTACAAATATATTTCACTGACGCACATAATTTCTACTTTACTGAGCTCCTTTTCATTGTTGTTGTTGTTAGGTGCCTTTGAGTCATGTCCGACTCAGAGTGACCAGATGTACAACAGAACGAAACACTACCCAGCACTGCTATGCACACAGTCTTTTTATGCTTGTGCTCATTGTTGCAGTCACTGTGTTTCTCCTCAATTTGAGTCATGCCACATCAACAAATGGAGATCCCAGGGGCTTTACTCCATTCCTGTCATTAAGGTTGACTTGGGCTGGGATTTAGCTCAGTTGGTAGAGCGCTGCGCTGCAGTCTCTGAGGTTCCAAGTTCAATTCCCAGCACCACAAAAATGGGAGAAGGGCCTGGCAATCCACTCCCAAGGCAATCCCAAAACAGTCAGCCATTGAAAACCCTATGAGGGCCACTATGAGTCACTTTCAGGAAGCAACTCTTCCCCAGTCATCTTTTAAATGCCTTCCAGCTTAAGGGGCTCATTCTCTGGCTCTATATTTGATAGTGCTTTTGTGCTATTCACAGGGTTTTCAATGGCTAATGGTTTTGAGAGTGGGTTGCCAGATCTTTCTCCCTAATCTGTCTTAGTCTGGAAGCTGAACTGAAACATGTCCACGATGGGTGACAAGCTGATGTCTGAAATACCAGTGGCATAGCTTTTGGCATCACAGCAACACGCAAGCCCTCAAGCATGACAAGCTGACAGACCCGTGGAGGTTCATTTATGTAGCAGTACTTTATTGAACATTCAACAATCAAAATGATTAAGTCTTTGATTTTGAACCTCAAAATCATGGTTGTTGTTAGGTGCCGTTGAGTCAGTGTCCAACTCATAGCAACCCTACACACAACAGGTGAAATACTATTGTCAGTGCTTCTCTGCCATTCATAGGGTTTTCAGTGGCTGATTGTTTTGGGAGTGGTTTGCCAGGTCTTTCTCCCTCAAAATCATTAGCTAAATAAAAATACTCTGGAATAATCAATCAAAATGCAATATCATGCATATTATCACGCACTGGTTACTTAATTCAGAAGATGTATACTGCAGTCTTCAGTCATTGTCCTAAATAGGACAGAAGCCATCCCAGTGGGTTCAAGTGAAGACACCTTTAATGGAGTTACCAATTACAGCAGTGCAGGTACAGTAAAAGGCATGTCAAGCGATGATGTCAGCAAAATGACCATTAAGAGGAACTCACATCATTCCTTGATCTTAAACAGGGCAAGAGGAGGAAATATTATTTTAGAGATTCCAACAATACCTAGAATCCTGGGGGAGGGGATCACCCAGTGGGAAGCATCAATCTGGAGGGATGCAACTGCTGTCAGAAGAGTGCACTGATCTGAAGATCCCGCTGTCCCATTGACAAAGCCAACTGTAAGTCATCTGTCAAAAGAACACCAGTGAGGAACACATGTCAGCACAGAGCTGAACAGAGAACAGGAGAGAATGGATTCCAGGGCTAATCCAAGAAAAACTAGTACAGCAAATTGCACTTACCACAAAACAATAGCATTTCTGTTATTATTAATTCACAGAAAATATACCTTCTTTGTCAAAGTCTGTTGAAGAGAGACAGAGCTTGTCAAATAGAACAGATGCTAAATTAAATTGCATTTGATAATATGCATGTTTCAATAGTAGGCACAAAGAATAGCAGATGGATTAGGGAATTTTTATCTGGAATCAATAAAAATAATCAGCAAGAAAGCATAGAATTTGCATTCAGGAGTCTGGGAGCAGATGTAAAGGAGAGCAAGTCAGGGTGAGCTGACAGAAAAGATGCAGCCAGAATCCTCAGTCTGTAGGGAAAATCTAGAGAGAGGGATTATGCCAAGAACATACAATACAAAAAGTCAAGTATTGATTCTTCATGAAGCCAATGAACAGAATCCACACTTTCCTCTAACTCTTTTGATGTTGTTGTTCTTAGGTGCCATCAAGCCACATCTGACTCATAGCGACCCTACCTACAACAGATGAAACACTCCCCTACATTGTGCCATACCCAGCACTATACCAGTGCTTCTCTGCTATTCACAGAGTTTTCAATGGCTGATTGTTTTTTGGGAGTTGGCTGCCAAATCCTTCTCCCAAGCCTACAGCACTTGGTGTTCTCAAGCCATCTCCCGTCCAAGGACTAACTAGGCCAGGCCCTGCTTAGCTTCTGAGATCTGATGGGATTAGAGTGGTATAACTGCAGGCTACTCTTTTGACAGAGACAGACAATTAGGAAGAATTTTCAGGGGCTCTTCTTTCTCATCTCGAATCTCTCCATCTGCTTTCTGACTCCTATGATGACCTTATTTTGCCCACATTAATGATAAAGTGACTAAAATAATCCATGCATTCATACATGCATGCATATTCTTTACTGGGTAAATTGGCCTATCTTATTTATTGAAGAAATCTGCACTAATCACAAAGTAGAGCTAGCATATGGTAGGTGCTCAGTAAGCATCAGTAGAATGAAAACCAGTTAAGAAAACAGATGAAAAGAATGAACACATTGTCTATATCTGTAGTGGCAGGACACCAAAACGTTAAAGAAACCATTATAATTTTCTTATTAATTCACAAACAAAAATAACTAGTATCAGGTTTAAAATTTTGCCATATATAACATCATTAAGAAACCTTTGTTGTTGTTGGGTGCCGTCAAGTCGTATCCGACTCATAGCAACCCTCATAGGGTTTTCAATGGCTGTTTCGGGATTGCCAAATCCTTCTCCCATTTTTGCAGTGCTGGGAATTGAACTCAGGACCTCAGCGACTGCAGCGCAGAGCTCTACCAACTGAGCTAAATTGCAGCCCCAAAGAAACCTAGCTGACTTAAAGTGGCAGGAGGCACAAATCTACAAAGGGACAGCAGGGGACACAGAAAACAAACAAAGCTCTTCACAGACTTCACAACTTTGTCAAGGAAAGGCTCTGTTTACCATCAGCTGGGAGGGGGAAAACAGCAATTTTGTGGGAATATGTTTGCTGTATTTGGTACCAAGATGCAGAGTTCAGCTTCCAGGAATTCTATTGACATATTGTACTTATAAACATTCCTATATAGAATTATTTGGTCTTTCAATAGATCCTTACTTCTATTGTGGCCACATTACCTTTTCATGAGCAAATCATTAAATTTTGAAAGCAAGGGAATAGAAATTTTACCCTAGTTTCAAACACTGAAAAAAAAATTGTTTAAGCAAATACCTATCCTTTGAAGCATCACACTTTAAGAAAACTTAACATTAGGACACAGAATCAAATTATAGATCTACTTTTCTAGAAGATGCCATTGATTTCCTGGAAGGGAATTTATTAATTCAGATTAAATTTCTAAAAAATTCTTGAGTATCCTGAAAATATGTGCTATGCATTGCTTTTTTTATTAATAAGTTTTTAGTTAATATACAGCTTAATAGACTTCATTATAACATTTCCATACATGAATATTGTTGTATATTGCTCATGTTCACTTCCCCCATTACCCTGTCATGACCCTCCTCACCCCCAATCCAATTCCTTATCACCAAATGCACCTTTCTACTTGCATGGACTGTTTGTTTGGCTCAGTTGGTAGAGCACTGCTCTGTGGTCTCTGAGGCCCTGAGTTCAATCCCCAGCACCACAAAAATGAGAGAAGGACCCAGCAGCCCATTCCCAAAACAATCCCCAAACAATCTGCCATTGAAAACCATACAAAGTTCTGCATACGGCACCTAGCAACAACAACAATATGACACGGATATATATATATATATATGTGTATGTGTGTATACACATATATATACATATATATGAAATATATATGCATACACATATATATATATATTATCTATCTATCTATCTATCTATCTATCTATCTATCTATCTATCTATCTACCTATCTATCTATGTGATATATCCAACACAACATCTCACTCCCAAAACAATCAGCCATTGAAAACTCTATGAATAGCAGAGAAGCATTAACATAGTGCTAGGGATGGCACAATGTCAGGTGGTGTTTTGTTCTGTTGTCCATAGGGTTGCTATGAATCAGACCTGACTTGATGGCACCAAACAGCAAAAACAACATATATCCAGATTTTGCCTTACAGGAAAAGCATATGATAGTTCTCTTCTTTTCACTCATTGCCCTTTCTTATTGCCCTTCCTCCTTCTCTTTAGTTTCTTTTCTCCTCTTTCATAGGCCTTTCTACTTTCATGACCTATATGTTTAATATTGAATATATGTTGAAATCTAAGACCCAGGCACTATGGTACACTCCTATAATCCCAGTGACTCAGAAGTGGAGGCAGTACAATCCCAAATTCAAGGCTAGAGGCAGCCTGCATAATTTAGCAAGCCCCTGTGTTTGCAAAGTATATAGAGGTCATGGGGCTGGGATTTGGCTCAGTTGGTAGAGCCCTGCGCTGCAGTCTCTGAGGTCCTGAGTTCAATTCCCGGCACCACAAAAATGGGAGAAGGGCCTGGCAATCCACTCCCAAGGCAATCCCGAAACAGTCAGCCATTGAAAACCCTATGAGGGTCGCTATGAGTCAGATACCGATTTGACGGCACCTAACAACAACAACATAGAGGTCATGAGTTTTAACCTGCAAGTACCTAAAAAACAGAGAGAGAGAGAGAGAGAGAGAGAGAGATCCACATATGAGAGAAAATATGCAATGCTTGTCTTTCTGAGGCTGGCTTATTTTGCTTAAAATGATGATTTCTTGTTGTTTCACATAAAATAGGCCCCTTCACAAAAAAAGATCTCAAAATCTATTTTATTTTGGCTAATCAACTGGTAGTTAGTAAAAATACTAAACTATTGTATTATTTTTTCTCTGGCTAATGAATTGCAGTGAAGATATGCTGGTGTTCCATACCTAAAGCCTTTTAACCTTCTTTAGCACTTCCAATCTGCCACTGAGACAGTGGAGTGATGAGTGGTCCGTCATAAGGAGAAGAGCAGAGAGAGGAAGGAAAGATAAAATACATAGACAGGTGTTGCAAAATGTAAGGTCAGAATCTAAGGTCTATCATTGGCATTTAAAACTCTGTTTTACCACCATCTGACTTGGGGTCCATTCATTTATTTTTTAAATGCATGAAGAAGATTCAGTTACAAATTGAGTATACCTAATCCGAAAATTCAAAGTCCCAGTTGCTCCCAAATCCAAACTTTTTGAGAGCCAACATGATCCCACAAGTGGAGAATTCCACACAGGACCTCGTGGGCTGGGTTGCCGTCAAAATAAAGGTGCACTGAAATATTGATGAAAATTACCTTCAGGGTATGTGTATAAAGTAAATGTGAAACATAAATAAATTTCATGCTTAGACATGGGTCCCATCACTTAGATATCTACTATGTATATGGAAATATTTAAGCATTCAAAAAACTCTGATCTCTAGAACACTTCTGGTCCTAAGCATTTCAGACAAAGGATACTCAACCTGTATTGTTAAGCTTCCTATTAGCCATGAAGTATTGTTCTACTTTCTGTGGAGTAACACCTCTATTCCTTTCACCTGAAGCCTTTGGTTTAAAAATAATAATTCTAAGGTATCATTTCTTCATTTCACCCAAATGTTATCAATTATAAACATCATTTCCAGTTGCAGCCTTGGAAGAAAACAAGTCCTAAGAATGCCTTGAGGGGCTGGGATTTAGCTTCGTAGGTAGAGCGCCATTCTGCAGTCTCTGAGGTCATGGGTTCGATTCCCAGCACCTCAAAAATGGGAGAAGGACATGGCAATCCACCCCTAAGGCAATCCCGAAACAATTAGTCATTGAAAACCCTATGAGGGTCTCCATGAGTCAGACATGACATGATGGCACCTAACAACAACACAACAAGAATGCCTTACTACTTTGTTGATATTAGGTGCTGTGGAGTTAAATCCAACTCACAGCGACCCTAAGTATAGCAGAATGCAGCACTACCCAGCACTGTACCATGTATGATCTTTTTATATTTGAGCCCATTGTTGCAACCACTATGTTTCTTCTCATTTTGAGTTGTGCCACATTCGCAAAAGGAGGTTCCAGGGGCTTTACTCCATTCCATCATTAAGATCAAGTCTCCCTTGAGGAGGCAACTTTTCCCTAGTGGTTTCCTGAATGTCTTCCAGCCTGGGGGGCTCATTTTCTACCCTTACTACTTGTTGTTGTTGTTGTTAGGTGCCGTCGAGTCGGTATCCAACTCATAGCGACCCTCTGTACAACAGGGGAAACACTATTGTCAGTGCTTCTCTGCTGTTCATAGGGTTTTCAATGGCAGATTGATTTTTGGGAGGGGGTTGCCAGGTCCTTTTCCCAAACCGTTACTACTGGCATTTCTTATATCCAAAATCGAAAATGGGCTGGGCACATATGCATAAGGGCTGCACCACAGGCTTCAAAAATGAGGCCTGCACATACCTACATTGCCAAACAGCCAGGGCTGACTTTTGACCTGCTTTAGCATTGTTTGAAGCAGCTTACTGACACTGCCAATAACATCACACATAATAGAACACATATCTTGTAACTGAACCAGAATAGTGCTGAGCAACATAAAGAATCCAGGAAATGCATATTTAAAATGTAAACTGCTTAAACAGAATGGCTACTGAAAGATCTGGTAGGACGCACACAGACTGCCTCTTTTAGGGGTAAGAGCTACATTTTAAGATTCTTCAATGGCTACTGTCATGATCTTCCTTGGAGAAAACCCTCAATAATTTCTCAAGACACCCCCTTGAACAATAGGCCACATCTCTTTCTCTCAGTAAAGATTCAGTGTAATATTACTGGATACGCTTAGGACATAGAAAATAAAGCATGCCTTCCAGAGATTGGATAAAGGAGAAAGACAGCCTTTTAGAATTAGTAGGTACCACTCTAATCTGAAGCTTGTACTGTCCTTTTCAATCCTAGCAGAGAAACAATTAATAAAGGAACCCATTAAGACCTGATTATTGCTGCTAAAAAAGGAAGGTAGAATTTCAGTCCTTTGAAGTAACTGAGAATGATTCAGGCCTCATTACAGAGATATAATCTACATTCATACATTTATGTTAGTGATTCAAATCTGTTGGGAGAGATTGAATTCCGTTAAATAGTGCATCTTTCCTGTGGAACTTTTCTCAGGCTTTCTCGGGCTAACCTAAGAGGTGACCTAACAATGCAGAGTAGTGGGGTATTTAGGGATTCAACTGTGCTATAAAAGAAAGGCTGTGCAGAAAAGAAAGAGAAGAATGAGATATAATCTAAAAAGCTATGTCAGCTTTTCCTTTGGGCTGTTTTGTAAATGCCCTTCCTGTCATCGCGCTGTACAGAGGAGTGGCGAAAGGGCTCTGGAACTTTCAAACACTGCACCTGCCGCAGCCAGATTTTAATGTGGAAGTTCTGAAGATGTCTTTTCCCTCATTCTAGACAAAATAAAAATAAAACTTCTGGCTAACAGATCTGAATGGCTTCAACTGCAGCAGCAAGTCAGAAGAGATATAGGGGGATGGAGGTGAAAGAAAGAGAGAGAGAGGGAGAAAGAGAGAGAGAGAGAGAGAGAGAGAGAGAGGAGTAGCTTTGAGATGGAAGGGTGTCTGGTGTGAGTAAAAAAATAAAAAATAAAAATCCCAAGCTGGCATCAATAGTGTTGGTTCCCAGTTTAGAGAGAGCCCAGAATAATAACTTCCTGTATTTCATAACCTTTCACAACACAATCTTTATTGTATGGTTTCATCAAGCATATCTTTTTGTAAAAAAGTGTAATTTAAATTAGTTGTCAATTCAAGCATTTGGAATCTTCTAAACTATTGGGCTGAAACTCAAGTCCCTTAGAAACAGTACATTCTGCCTGGAATTTTTCTGCTCAGGTATAACACTGTGAAATAGGAAATTGAAATTAGCACTGTGGGCTCATTTTTCAATATCCATGCTTTAATTAAGGAAGCAAGACTTGTTTGACGTACGCTCTTTATTTGCTTAACTTTCCAATTAATAACTCTAAAAATCAGCACTAATTATATTAAACTTAGAAATCTACTGTGATGTTCACCACACTGTCGAAATCTTTTGATGATTTATAAATAACACAATTAAAATCCTGATTTTGGTATTACATGGTTCTATTTCAAAGGCACCAATTGCAGAGGAAAATATAAGAACATGCACGTAAAGCCATTTTTCAGGTCACTAAACAACATAGTAGAGCCATCATTCCTAATGCCCATCTCTAACATTACATTTTTAATTTCTTTGTATTTTCCCCATATCACAAGGAAGACTGAAACCAAATGCACATTATAGGCATTCTGGTTTGTGCATATAAGCTTTTCTGATTAGTTCCTTCCAAATTACAGTTGCAGTTGTACAACTCCCACGTTCATCTCGAAATGTTTCCATTTAGATTGGCAGGCTATTAGATTGAACCATATGAAATTGCCACTTTTGTAGATGGAAAGCAGTAAAACATTGGCAATTTCAAATGCTTCAACAAAACACAAATGTCCAGCGCCTTTTGAAATATACCAATACATATTCCAACATTGCCTCCAGTCAGACTTACCCTACTTTAGAGTATATCTTAAAGAAGTGGCCCTGTAGAAATTGTATCTTACTCACATTGGCATGTATTATCACAGTATTTCCTTTTTTGTGCCTTTTAACTCTTGGGGAAGGCTTTCATTCCATACCTGCATAGGGAGCTGGTTTCTGTGAGCAGCAGGGGAGTAGGGAAGTGGTGTGTGGAAGAACGTGAGAAGCAGGGAGCAACTGGTAGTGTAGTTGTATTGTGAAATACAGTTCTTTAAACGTAAAATGTGAAGATAGAAAAAAAACTCGTTATGGTAGTGCAAAGGAAATAGCATAGAAAAGAAAACAGGCAGCAGGGTACTTGGCCAAATTGTACGGCAAAATCTTTGCAAATCTTTGCGATCTCCATAAAGTGCGTTCTCTTTGAAGTGCACGCGTGATTCAGTAAAGGACTCATGTTAGCAATTAGAAATCGGTCATTTGGGTCCTTGATTTCATTTGCGCCGAGAGAGAGGCGACTTTTAAGGGTGACGATAAATCTCCCTGAGCTTAAAAGGCAGAGAGGGCCAAAGTGTGAACTTTTTACTTCAGCAACGGAAGCGAGAAATCAGTGATTCATTAAACAGAGACCTCCTTGGAAGCTGACAGAAGAGGAGGAAAGGAAACTAATTATGTCTCCCGTTTCGGTGCTCACACTGACCAGTTTATAATCAGCATCTTTCCCAGCCCTCTTCCCCCTTCGGGTATCGAGAGAGAAAAAAAAAAAAAAAAAAAAAAAAAAAAAAAAAAAAAAAAAAAAAAAAAAAAAAAAAAAAAAAAAAAAGCCAAGCCAGGCACCAGGCTCCAGGCTCCAGGTGGCTCTCTAGTACTTCCCTGCCAAAAAAAGAAAAAAAGAAAGAAAGAAAAAGAAAAAGAAAAGAAAATCCTACCCTGAAAAACGAGTGAGAAAGGGGCTCCCTGGAAACTCCCCGACTCCCCAGAGGGGAGCGATTCGAGCTGCGAGGCAGCAAAATTCAAAAAGCCCTGGGACAGCTCACTCGCACGGCCGGAGCCGCGAGCACAGGACACTTGAGCAGCAATTAGCCTGCGCGGGCGGAGGCTGCAGCCGCAGCGGCAGCGCCCGAGGCGGCCGCGAGGAAGGAGCCCGCAGACCCCAGCTCCGTGCAAAGGCATCGCGCACTGCGCTCGCTCCCGGGCTCTCCCCCCTCTCGGCCCCTTCCCCCCTCCCTCTCGCTGGTTTTCCCAGCAGCCGAGGGTTTCAGATGTCCCACCGCCGTTTGACCCCCTCCCCCCGCTTCTCCACCCCTGCAAATGAGGTTTGACCAGCAGAGGCAGAGCCCACCTCTGGCTTAGAATCACTGACATTTAGACTCCGGGCTTCAACCTGTTTACAAGCAGGCTTTCCAAAGGACGGGGGCGGGGGATAGGGCCAAACAAAACACCAGCCGCCAACCCACCCCCCCAAACAAAAAGTGACTTTCTGGAGGCTTCGCATCAACAGGCACCACCAAAAAAAGAGAAAGCAAGAGGAGAGAAGAAAACAACAGCCACCGAGCAGCTCTCTCCAGCTCTGACAACTGCAAAGGGACGCACTTTTAGAAGTGGCCAGCAGGCTGGGGCTCTGCAGAGAGGGACCAGAAGGTGCCAACCGCAGAGGGGCGCAGATAACTTCCCCCACTCCCCACCCCACCCCCTTTGGGTTTTGTTCACCGGGCTGTCATCTGTTTTTCAGACCTTTTTTGCTTCTAACATGGTGAAGAAAGGAGTGAAGAAGAGAACAAAGTAACTCCTGGGGGAGAGAACAGTGCCGGTGACCAACCACCGCCACCACCAGCTCCTGCTGCTGCGGCCACCCACATCCACCGTCCACCGGGAGACTGGAGGAGCAGGCAGCCGATCCGAGAGCGGACCAAGGACAGGCAGCCGGCCCTTCCGAGGAGTTATGGATGTTGATGCATTCACTTCTGGCCAGATCTGCGCCCAGAGGGAGCTAACCAGCAGCCGCCACCTCCAGCTGTCTCCTCGCCTTGCACCGGGTCTTACCCTTCCAGCATGTTTCTTCTGCTGAGACCATTTCCAGTGCCGAGAGTGTCAGTACAATGTGGAAATGGATACTGACACATTGTGCCTCAGCCTTTCCCCACCTGCCCGGCTGCTGCTGCTGCTTCTTGTTGCTGTTCTTGGTGTCTTCCGTCCCTGTCACCTGCCAAGCAGCTCTTGGTCAGGACATGGTGTCACCAGAGGCCACCAACTCTTCCTCCTCCTCCTCCTCGTCGTCCTCCTCTTCCTCCTCCTCCTCCTCGTCCTCCTCCTCTTCCTCCTTCTCCTCTCCTTCCAGTGCGGGGAGGCATGTGCGGAGCTACAATCACCTTCAAGGAGATGTCCGCTGGAGAAAGCTATTCTCTTTCACCAAGTACTTTCTCAAGATTGAGAAAAACGGGAAGGTCAGCGGTACCAAGAAGGAGAACTGCCCGTACAGTAAGTAACAAACGCGTTCTCCCCTCCTTCCAATTATCCACCCCCACCCCACACGGGGTGGGGGAAAATCTGTTCCAGATGTGGCCGGCTAAATATTTACGTCCCCAACCCCTGTAAAATGATTAAGTGGAATACTTTCACACTAAATCACCCCCCCTCCCGTGTATACATTGTGCTGCCGCATCCCCTCCCCTAGGCGAGCTCTCTCCACACCCTTCACCCCTCGCCTCCCTATCCGCCCCTTCTCTCTAGTTTGTCGCTCGCCTGGACCACGCAGGGCTCCGTAGAGCCTTTGCAGCACACAGATGCCCCTTTCTGTCGTAAGGCTTCCCCCATCTCATCCGAAGGTCCCCTTTCCCTCCCTTCTGGAAATGGCTCGAGTAAACACATTTTGTTTCCTTTCGCTGGCAATCTTAGAGTTTGGGGACAGGCTTCTCAAGCTGAAAATAATTATCTGCTGTCAATTATAGGGGCTTTAGGGGAACGTTATTTAAGAAAGAAAAGTCACTTCCACTCTCTCTCCACTCCCATCTTTTTGACCCATCACCTCTACATAGAAGCAAAAGCATTTTTCTGGTTTTGATTTTTTTCTTTTTCTTTTTCTTTTGGGTCCTTCATGTTGGTTTGAGTGATTGCAGTGCATGAAGTTGGCTGCTCAGGCACCACTGCTACTATTCCTCTTCTGCCTCCCTTCTCTCTTGGTAACATGATGCTCGTGTCTGCATTGTCAATAGCATGTGCGCTGCTCTGTGGTGTTTTGTTGTACATTTCTTCTGCAACCTCTCATATTGCAGAGCCATACTACTACAGCATTGTAAACATCTGGGATTGGATTCACGCAGACCTCACACAAATTTCATTGTCATTCTTTTATTTTCAAAGTAAAAGTCGTAAGTCCGTTTCCATGGCTATAGTTTATCCCACAGTGTGAAGTTTTCTTCTCAATACAAAGTCTGCCTGGGATTCTTGGCTTGCTTGATTTCTTTTTTCTTTCCTGTCTGTCTTTCCTTCTTTCTTTCTTGCAGGAGTGTGGGCTGAGAAGGAGAATGAGAGAAGGGGTAGTTGATATTGTGTCTCGGATCAGTCCAGCCAAGCCAGATTACTCTGTTGGTTTCCTTTCCTAGTAACTTTCAAGTGGTCAGACTTATTGATCCTCTATTGATTGTTTCCTGAAAGGATCCCAAGGCTATGTAATGGGACCCTGAAGACAGTAGACAATGACTTTTAAATATCTTTAATGACCATTTACCTTTATCTCTTTGGTGAAGTCCAAGTCACCTTTCAAGGGAGCCTTTTTGTGTTAGTTGTTTGGGAATTCCAAGCATATATTTGCCAGCTAACTTCTTTTCCTCCTCAGCTACTGCATCTATTTACTAAAATTAGCAACATGTTTGCAAGTGATAAAAAAGAATTTGTAGAAGTATATTAAAGTGTTCCACTTTAGGTTTAATACTAAAGATATGAAATACCCCATTTACCTATAGATTTTTTATTCTGACTTATAGAAAGTGGCCCAAATAATGCCACTAATGATGCTTATTTTTGCTAATTTAGTCATTTGCTACCATACTATCTATAACCTTAATGGTTTTCTAATTAAAACTTAATGTTTTTTTATTTCTAAAACAAAATAATGTGGTGACATATAGATAGGAAGGAGAAGAACCTGCCCTAACACTGGGTTGGACACAGTGACCTGAGAATTTTTTTAAAGCAATTCCCATAGGCTGAATTTCTTTGTATTTCTAGTTCATGGGAAAAACTCAAGGAAATATAATAATATTTTGGAATGTTAACCTTGAGATGACTTTCTTCTTTTTCACTTTTATTAATAACTTGATTTTGTCATTGCTATATTTTTAAGTATCTTCATGATGTGACATGATAACTTGTCCAATTTTAGTTTATGCAACATAAGTTATTATTTTCTCAAATAATGATCACTATATGATTAACTACTGAATAAGATTGTTTCCAGGGAACACGCTTAATTTTATTTTTAAAATATGGTCTATCTGGAAACAGAAAGGTACACAATTTTTATTGTATAAATGAGTGTAGAAAAATTTCCATCCTAAATTAAAAATATACAATATCTCTTCTGTATGATAATGTATACTAATTACTTATAGTTCCTTTTGAAATAACAAGCTAAATATATGGTAATGCAGTCTTAATTAATGGTTAAAAATGAAAGGAGAGGTGGTTTACACTGTTAAATATTGCCAAACCATAACGAATTTAAGCTTTCTAAGATCATCTGTATCAAAATCTAACAAGTGAAAAGTAGAGATTGAAAAAGCCTTAATTTCATATGTGGCCCAGTAATCAGAATGCTGCTATAACTTCCACCTGGACTGATTCAGCCGCACTACATGATATCATTAAGATATTGTCTAAATGTTGCATAATTACATGTGAACAAGCTTTTGCCATGCCTGCAGGGTAGCCAGCCAGCCCACCAAATGGTAGCCTGTTAAGTATTAGGATATCTAACCTCTGGAGAGTGTCAGTTCCTGGTCCAAAAACCACATTTCAGTAACATTCTCCTAAACAAGTTATTAATTATTCTCAATACACAAAGCTGTCTCTTTTTTTGAGGTTTGCTTATTTGAAAATTAATTTTCTCTGGTACTTTTGACCCTAGTATTAATGCTGCTAAAATACAGTAACAGCTTATCTAAGGAGTTACATGCTTGTGATGTCCTGAGTAATTAAACCACTGTTTTACTAGCTTTCTGCCAGTAATATGCCATCAAAAGGGAAGGAAATCACCCGTGAGTACTGAAAAATCATTTTTAACTTGACCTCCAAAGGTAGTTTCTAGAATTCAGATGGTTCTATAATTGCTACATGTGCTAAAGAAACTCTTCTCGATTTGGGTGATAATTATAACTTCTTTTTATTGGGAGATGTATGTTTTGATTGCTCTTTGGTATTTTCTGGGAGTAGAATAAAGAGAATAGAGATGAATTATGTTCCTCCTGCTAGAAGTCTGGGAAAGCTTGAATAATTTAGAATAGCTGTGGTGTATCTGTCACTAGATATGTGCAGGCTCATTTAGGTTTTGTTTTTATCATTCCTTACATCTAGAGCTTTGCCCTTGAAACATCACCACTCAGCCCCAGTTCTGGCCTCCTAGAAGGGCTGGGTACAGCTGCTAGGTACCCTTGCAACTCCGCTGATTGACTTATTTCTTTCTGAATGTGAGTAAAACAGCTGTGAGTGTTTCTCATGGTTGTCACTTAAAGAGGAATCTGAAGGAAAATGTACCCCCAAACTTGAAACAACTACAGATGGATACTCCTGAAACAGAGTGACAGAATTTATGGGCCTTTCTGAGAAAGAAATATGGGAGAAAATGAAGAAATTAAAATGCACTGAATATGTGGTATGTGCTTCATCTCTTCAAATGCAGAGTGTGCCAAAAATGTATGCACATCTTGGGATAAAAGCTTTCCATTTTACTGTTTTAAGAATATGTAGTATGCTTGGTCTGCTAACTCCTATCTCATGTGCACATGAACAGCTTTCTGCACATTACTACCATAATTCAACTCAACTTCAAGAAGTAACAACACATGGATAACAACTCTTAACATGTGTATACATTGTTGGTACTCCCAGTATATATCTCATTTAATACTCATCATAGTCCTGTGATTTATCCACATTTGTCAAATATGAAAGCTAAAGCTGGAAAAGGTAAATTATCCAGTCATTCAAGTAGAAATTGTCAAAATCAGGCTATAAGCCTGAACCTATTTTGTTCTCTCTCATTATATACTATATCTCTCTGCTACTTTGAACATTAATACCTATTTGTTAGAATTAGATAACCCCAATTACTTTAGGACAAATTATCTGAAACCTACTGGCTTCTTGTGAACACCAATAGTTTATAGAATTAAGTTGGAAACAGGTAAAATGACAGTGGAATAGAAACAAAATATGTTGGAGATAATCATTACAGGTGGCCCCATGGTATCAGGCAATCTTACCGCACTGTCTAGATGAAGTGTCTCTTTTGATATTATGTTTGGGAATATAATTGCTTATGGACACACACAAAGTACACATACATCAATCTCACTTATGTTAACAGAGGTCATTAGGAATACATGACTATTTAAGAAAATCCATGAATGTCATTGTGTATAGTAATTGTTTACAGCTGAGGGCCAAATGCTTAATTGTTCCCATGTGTAATAAAATAATTTGATTGTAAATACCTGTGGGAACTTGGGCTGTTGCAAAAATGTCTCATATATGGCTTTAAAAAGAGCACCATCTTAGAGACCTAAAGCTATATATATCAAGAATGCTTTAAAGTTAGCCTGTAAGTTAAAAAGTTATTTTACCAAATAAAAATGATAAATGGTTGTCTGGGCAGGTCTAGAGCTTATTGTAGGAAGTTAAAGTGGGAAAAATAATTGATGAGGAAAATAGGGACTTCAATATTATTTCCTAATAAACACACAAGAGTTTTCTAGGAAGAAAACCTGTAGACAATTTATGACTTCCACTGGTATCTTATTTAAAATTGTGTTTTTTCCTAGATTTGGTTGTATAATTTATAACCATCAGCATTTAATCATGAGTATCAAGGATTTATGAAGGTGGAAGGCACTGTATTTAATGTTTACATGACACTATTCTGTTACCTTTACTGCATTCCTGCCACACAGACTCTCCACTTTGATGGCTTTATCATAAATCCATTAAAATGCACAATTTGAGAGTTTCCTCTTCATAAATTTGATTTATAACCATCTACTAGAAGAAATCCAAGAAAACAGTTGGCAAGAATCAGTTGCCAGTATTGGAGGAAAACAATTCAGAGTCACTCATCTGTAGGGCTCCTGTGCTTCTATAATCTACTTCCCAAAGGCATGGACAGCTCTTTAAAAGCGTATGTTTTCAAAATGTTTAAGCACAGAAGTTTAGAAGAAGGTGGAAGAGGAGGAGAAGGAGGTAGCGGAAGTGATCATGTCTTACAAAATCAAAGAAACTCCATTGTATGCACATTTTATTCTATATCATTACTATTAGGTTTATAGCACAAACTCTTATTCCTTAGAATTCCTTATTTCTTAGAACTTAAAGAACTTATAACAGACATGAATGAGTACTTTAATTTCCTATACAATTATCTTATTATTCAGAGGCAAACCTCATTTATTATCCAAATGTCTAACTTTGTATAACCCAAAATGTTGGGGGAAAAAAGTTGACAGCTCATTTGAAATAGAACTAATGTTCCTCACATTTATGAGCTGTCTACACATATCTACATCTTTCCTAAGCCTTCAATGTCTGTATGCTTATCCAAAATTATAGTGTAAATGATAATTCTTTCTTAAGCTTCAGAAGAAAGAGTAATACATGTGTATTAGTTCAAAGTGATTTTAATCTATCTTAACATTAATTATGTGAACTTTGCAATGAAGAGTAATTCAGATGACAGTTTTAGTATTACTCTTACAATATTTGTCAACATTAATAGTTGATGTTTGCTTAATATAAGTAAGTAAAATATTAGTATTTCTCTTGCTGAAATTAAAGACTTCTTTTAGTTTTGTGGTAAGATGGGGCTTAAGTTTTGCATTTATATAATTTTATTACTTTTATCACAGTCTTAAGATACAATGAATTCCATTTTGTCTCAAATTCTTTTTGCAGAAGTATCTTAACTTTTCATGGTATATTGCTGTGACTTAAAATCTTTTGCATTTTCCTTTTAACCAGTGGTATTTGTTACTGTTTTTGCAGATTTAAGATGTTTCTTTTTTATAATAGGCACTCTTTTTTATCAATGCATATTACTGTCCCCTGTGCCAGTCAGTGTAACAAAAAACAATCTAGGCATATTCTTTTAAAAGTAGTGAAGGGAAATATACCTGCATCTTGTGATGTCACCAATAACACTGTGATACTGAATTAAATGAATGCAAAATTTTGATGTTTTACAGAATTAGTTTGAAACCTAGTACTTAATTTGCACGGATTTTTCACAAATAGAACATTTCAAGATATCCACAAGGGAACCAGGTCAACCACAAAATAATGGCCTTAAAGGCCCTGTTGCTTTTAAATCAGATCACTTGTGTTCTTTCTTTGAATGTTGTGTTCTAATTGGAACAATAAATCAAAGAAGACACTCAGAGTAGATTCCCATGTAATGTGGACAACTGGACAGTGACTTTTTACTGCTGCTAACACGTGCATCCAATTACCATTTGAAAGATTCATAGTGCTGGCAGTAAAGCATTGCCTCATTTTATAGTTCACCTAATAATTCTTCAACCTAAATCTGTCTACCTTTACCTATACCTAATCTGTCAGTATGTTATCATTAATGAGGAATTTTCAAATGTTTGGCATGCTTGCTACAATGAATGATATCGTTGAGATGTTAATGATTATCTAACTAAATGCAATAGAATATAAAATATTGATTCAAATAATTGTGAACTAAACACACTAAATAATTTCACTAGAACCCTAACCAAATTCTGAATAGTATAGGTTAACTGCAAGATTAAGAATTTTTAAAGATATTTTATATTTTTTTTCTATAATTATTACAGTACTTTCTTTGGGGGACTTTGTTAAGATGTTTTACTGACAAACACACATTTTATCCTTGACCTTTTTTTTGAGGTCTTGTTTTTATGTCAAAGATAACTTGCCATCGTCACAGGGACTTTCCAATTCAAGGCTCACATACTTCTTTCTAATAGTTCTGTTTGGAGGCACTCTTTGGCAACCCTGCTTGGAGGCACTGTGAATCCTTGATAACTTTGTCACCCTTCACCACTCTATTTTCTCTCTCTTCAGTTTTTGTTTGTTTTGGGTTTGGGTTTGTTTGTTTGTTTGTTTTTCTGATTACTAAACCCATTGCATACCTTTGGACCCAGGAAAAGTCATTCATTAGCATTACTTATTATCCCAGGTGACATTCAAGGCCAGAGGTCTAAACATTTGGGGACATGAAGCACACAAAACAGATAGTTTATGTTCTGTGCATAAAAACCTCAGCAATCTAAATTCAACATACATTACCAGGGGCCTCTTCTCATTTTGAATCTCTAGTTCATTCTTCCTTATCCCAGCCTCTAGGCCAAATTCTGTTAAACTCTGCCTCTAGTGAAGTGGACAAACCTGAAAGAAGCAACCTGCTGAGAATGGACTCTCACTGTCTTGTCTCCTAGGTCATCATTCTGCATTTTTCCTCCCGGTTAACGTCTGCACCCAATCTCTCTTTCTTCAGGTTCATTTTATCTTTCTTTTAGTGGGGATTTTTTTTTACTTGTATCACTTACTAGCCACTTTGTCACTTTCCTTACCTTTATACCTTTATCTGTAAAAGAAAGAAAAGGAAGAAGGTTTTGGAAGCCAAATAATTATTTTTCTTCTATTATAGTGGACAGGGCTGGGATTTAGCTCAGTTGGTAGAGCTCTGCTGTGCAGTCTCTGAGGTCCTGAGTTTGATTCCCAGCACCGCAAAATGGGAGACATGGCAACCCACTCCCAAGGCAATCCTGAAACAGTCAGCCATTGAAAACCCTATGAGGGTCACTATGAGTCGGACTCAACTCAATGGCACCTAACAACAACAACAATTATAGTGGGCAATGAATGCTGATTTAGAGGTATTTGGCATCCCCAACTTTCAGAATATCACAAGATTATTAAGCTTTTTTGTATGCTCCTGCCAAAAGTGCATGAGCATTGAAAACAAAACATACGTTCTCATTCATACAGGTTATCATTAGGGAAGCAATGTAAAATATACATGCAAAGGTACTTCAGGTTGACCAAATATAGAAAAGTGCATGTCTTTATTAGGAATACCTTGAAACCCCAACAGGAGTTAAAATCTGAGTTAATATGTAAGTTTATTCCCATGTTTCTTCCAAGAAACTTTGGGGACTGATTGCTGAATTAGACTTTTTATTATATGCAGAATCTGATTATTTGTCTGTTATAGTGAAAGTCAAGTTTCTTTTTCGAACACAGAAATTCAACCAATATTTATTGAATATATGACAAAAACATGGCATGACATGATGTTGCCTTAAAATGGACCTAAAGTTCTTTCAGTAATATACACAGTCCCAAATTCACGATAACTATCTTCGCGTGCGGTCTGGGATTTAGCTCAGTGGGTAGAGCGCTGCGCTGCAGTCTCTGAGGTCCTGAGTTCAATTCCCAGCACTGCAAAAAAAATGGGAGAAGAGCCTGGCAATCCACTCCCAAGGCAATCCCGAAGCACTCAGCCATTGAAAACCCTGTGAGGGTCGCTATGAGTCGGATACCGACTCGACTCGACGGCACCTAACAACAACAACATCTTCATGTGCTAAATGCTCCAAATACTCGGGCAAATCTTTACTGTACTAAATAATTTTATTTGGGAAAACAAACCCCAAATCTCCATAGAAAAAACAAACCTAGAGAACAAAGAGGAAAAGCTCTGATTTTGATTAAGCATAGGTTTCTTGAAATGTTTGCTAAAACAGGGAGGAATATAATTTAAATAAACAGTATCGATCAGATATTCTTTTTCTTCTCATAGATAAGGCTTTTCTGTGTCAATGATTTCCTTTTTTCCCCCTTTTTTAGTAAATGATAATGGGGTACAGAGTAATACAGCGTTGGCTTTTTCCATTATGCACCCTTTACATCACTTCTTGCAACACTTTCATCAACCCACAAAGTTAATGGAGCCTCATGGCTAGTATATAGTTAAACTCTGATACTTATTTGGGTTATCTTCCCCCATTTTTCCAACATACTCATGAAGTTGTACTGTTTACATTGAGCTTCACCTCTCCCTCTTTGTCCCCCCTCATTGACTTTCATCCCCATCCCCTCTTCCTCAATATTTGGTTTCCTCTGCTAGATTCCTCCCTCCTTCTTTCCACTCCTTATATTGTCCTTTCTATGCTAAATTTAATTGTGCATTTTTTATAAATCAATTTATGTATAGGATTTTTTCCTTACTTTAAGTATGATTCAGCTCCATATGAGTGAGAACATATGGTATTTCTCTTTTGGGGCTGGCATTCATTCACTTAAGATGGTGTTCTCCAATTCTATCCATTTTGCTGCAAATGACATTTTTTTAATTGCTGAGTAGTATTCCATTTTGTATATGTACCATAATTTTTTTGTCCATTCTTCTGTTGATGGGCACTTTGGCTGGTTCCATATCTTTGCTATTGTGAAGAGTGCTGCATTGAATATGGAGATGCAGGTGTCTCTGTGCTATGATGACTCATCTCTCTTTTGGGTATAATCCCAGTAGTGGTATAGCTGGGTCATATGGCAGTTCTATTTTTAGTTTTCTGAGGTATCTCCATATTGATTTCCAAAGTGGTTGAAACAATTTACAGTCCCACCAACAGTGTAAGAGTATTCCTTTTTCTCCACAATCTCTCCAGCATTTGTTATTATTTGTTTTGTTGATCTTGGCCATTCTTACTGGAGTTAGGTGGAATCTCAGAGTTGTTTTGATTTGCAGTTCCCTAATGGCTAGGGATACTGAGCATTTTTTCATGTGTTTCATGGCCTTACAGCAAGTTTCTTTTTAAGTGCTTTCAAATCTTAAGTAACCAATTTACTGATAAAATTTTTTAAAAGTAGAATTAATATTATATAACATTGAGAAAGTGGTAACTCATATTTACAGACTTCATTATCAAAAATGAAATTTTTATAGTAGCAGTAATAACAGTAATTATCATATTTCTTGAGCCTTTGGGGGCTATCAGTCCAAGTATATGATTCCATAAATATGAGAGGGGTATGCTGAGGATTTCAGTTAGATCATGGTATAAAAGCCTAATGAACAATAATACAGAAATGCTTTAAAGCTCAAAAATGGAGAAATCCAGAAAATAGGAAAAATGGTAAATAATACATAATGAAAATGTTAGAAGCTAGAGGAAAAGTAGCAAAGCAAGAAGCTGTAGACTATTTAGGCACACAGTGCAAGAAGGAGGAGATGCTTTGTTGGAATGATGAGGATGAGGCTTTTGAACTCCCAGGAAAGAGATCAAGCTAATGAGTAACATTGCAAAAAGGTTGACATGACAAGAAAGGTGTGAGGTAAATATAACCAATGCCCTGGCATTCACCTGGATGTTAAATTAACTGAAATGAGAACCTATGATCTAAGAAAACCCACAGAAGTTCTCATGGACAAAGTATCAAAGAAAGGAAGGCTGGGAACAAGGTTCTTCTAAGGAGACTGTGTGACAAAGGGAGAAAAATATGGGCTTTGAAGCCACAGACCTGGGTACACACTGCAAAACAAGGGTGTGTAGCTTTGGGCAAGTTGTAATCAGTGAAACAAGGATATTAACAGTACCTACCTCTCTTCTTCATGGTAGAGATTAAATGAAATCATTTACTCATTTATTAACTCATTCAAAGGAAATGCTAAGTGCCTGCTGTATGTCCAACTACTTTGTGAAGTATTGAATAGATCGGATGTTGGAAAACATTGATGTTGCTGTTTCTGCTTTTATAAAGCTTATATTCTACAATGTTGTTGTTGTTGTTGTTGTTGTTAGGTGCTGTCGAGTCCATATCTGACTCATAGCAATGGCAGACTGTTTCAGGATTGCCTTGGGAGTGGATTGCCAGGTCCTTCTCCCATTTTTGCGGTGCTCGGAATCGAACTCAGGACCTCAGAGACTGCAGCACAGCGCTCTACCAACGGAGCTAAATCCCAGCCCCATTCTATAATGTTAGGAACAAATACATAAGTAAGCAAAGTGATATAGAACACTGAAGTGAGGGTGATGGAAGACACAAGCAAGGTTCCTTCACGGAAACACAAGGAACTATTCTGATCAATGTGGCTAGAGAAGCCTTTGGAGAAGGTAGGAGGAATGCACTGAATAGGAGAGCTGGGCATCTCTTCCAGGGAGGGCAGAGAAGGCACACTGGGGCTGGACGTGGCCGTTTGGAGAAATCCAAGCTAATGCATACAAACACCATAATGGTGTTTGGTGTATTCTAAGCCTTCATCAATGGGTATGATACTAAATATATATACAAACATGAGGCTTCTCCTGAGACTGGAGAAAGCAACTAATTATTGTTTGGGAAAGTGTAAACTAACAACACTGGAACTGAGGAAAGGGGTAGGAGTGAAGACTGTACCTGGCCTTTCTTTAAAAAGGGAAATATTAGATCCATATGAAATTTGATTTTGAAATTGTAGTATTCATAATGTTGTGGTGTTTGAGGGAAAGAGTCAAGGCCTGGTTCTTTAATAGACTATTAGCAGATACTTGAAAATTGGAGGATGATGTGAGGAGAGAGTAAAGGACTGAAAGTAATCAATTGTTGTTAGGTGCTATCGAATTGGGTCCAACTCATAGCAACCTTATGTACAACAGATGAAACACTTCTCAACAATGTGCCATGCCCAGCACTGTGTCAGTGTTTCTCTGCTATTCATAGGGTTTTCAATGGCAGATAATTTGATTGCTTAGAGAATGGGCTCCCAGGTCCTTCTCCCATTTTTGCGATACTGGGGATCAAACCCAGGGCCTCAGGACACAGAGCAACACTGTACCAACTGAGCTAAACCCCAGCCCAAAAGTAATCAACAGAATATAAAAATGCCTTCCACGGCACAAATTATGAAAGATTAAAAAAGAGAACAAAACTATAGCAACAAAGCAGATAATCATAGAGATTTGAAAAAGGATGATAGGATGAAAGGAAAAAAAGTCATTCTTAACCATTAAATAATTCAAATCATGTTTTATGTATCAAGTTGTGAAATGAGTTTGAACTGGGATCATTACAGGTGCTCAGCACTTAGTAATCCTTGTTGTTGTTTGCTGTTTCCCATCCCATAACTGTGAACTTCTTGGCTCCCACCTCCCAGATTTGCAATCTACAGCTACAGACAGGATCTTGTCACATGTAATCGAAAGATCATACAATGCAGTTTGTAGTCTCAATGCCAGGTAGCAGGGCAGAATTTTAAGTAAACAGCAACCACCCAGCTTGGAGAGAGATGCATGACATCAGCTATTATATTACACTGAGGAGAAGGGACTCCAGGTAGATATGGACTTAGATGAAAAGAGAGGAATAAGATTATCTTAAAAGAGGACACTAAATCATGTGGGTGCAGCACCAAACAGGAAGTTTTCAGGAAGTTTCTATTTGCAGACTAACAGATTAGGATAGTTTTCAGGCTGGTGGAAATCCAATAGAAAGAATATTAGAGCATGCTATCACTTAAGAGGGAAGTACATAAATATCCCTATATTTGAGGACTAGATTTTCTAGCAAAATATTATATCAGCATGGTTTTCATTTAAAATCAACTTTCTTTATTATTATTGGTGTTGCTGTTGTTTAGTTTTTGAAGAAAAACACAAGTAGAATATTTGAAAAATAGTCTATACAATATTATAATTGACATCTAAATATGGTAAATATCAAAAACTTATAGATTGTTTTTTAAAAAAAGAGGAAAAAAACAGAACTAATTTTATACTAGGGGCGTAAAAAAGATACAGTTCTTCTAATCTTCACAAAATGACATAATTTTTACCATCCCCGATTTGTCAAATGATCATGACTTTAATATTTAAAATAATCCCTATTTAGGAAGTTCTACATATGTGTCACTTAAAAGGGGCTGAAATAATTTTCAGCAGATTCCCAAAGGGAACTACTGGGGCATCAATATCACTAACTCCAGTTGTGTATTTATTCTTGTCATTCCTGTTCTAAATTGTCTTAGATTTACTTGATTTAGGTGATCAAGAAAAGAAACAAAGTAGACTACAGCTCCTTTTCTTGCAAAAGGATATACTTAAGTATTTTTTAAACAAACTAGGAACAGGGTACTGACAGTGTATATACAACTACATACACTAATGGGACCTTGACCTCTGGAGTCAGATTTCTTGGTATAGGGTTTGGATTCTAAAAATTCACAACTATGTAACCTTGGCTAAGGTAGTTCTTGGCTTTCGTTTCTACATCTAAGATAATAATATCTACCTCATCATTGTTAGGAAGATGAATTTATGAATCTACAAATGAAACTACAAATATAAAACTATAATACAGGAGCTAGCATGTTTGTTTTTTATTTTTTGAGACAGAGTCTACCTGTGTAACACAAGCTTGCCTGGAACTCACTATATAATACAGGCTGTCCTTGAACTCATCCTTCTAAGTGCTGATATTCCAAGTGTACACCAACATTCCTGGTTACCTGGCACATTTTGAGAACTCAAAAATGTCAGTTTTAATTACATTGCTCTTCTATGCAATGACTAATTTGTATTTTTATCATCTTATCTGAAAAGATAACTTTTTAAAAATTAGAGATATAATTGATAATATATCACCTAAATTTATTTTATAGTTTATGAAACATTTTAATATTTTCATCAGTTGATCCTCAGAAAAATACTGTGATGTGGTTAGTCATTGTTATCCTCATTCTGTGCTTAGATGAGAAAACTTAGTCTGAAAGTTATGATGCCAAATAGAAGTTACAAGGCAACATTAAGTGAGTCAGTGTTCAAACCCAGCCCAGTCCTGGCTGGGATGATTGGTCTTGGTTTGTCTGTGTATATGTCTCTTGTTCTGGCATATTTATGTATAGCACCCTAGTGAGTCTCAAACTGTCCTAATACAAAATCATCATATTCTTTGTCAGACTAGTCTATACAAGGTGCACATCAACACCAGCTAGTCCTCTAGTAGATATCTCAATTTCTTCCAGATTTCCTCAGAATAGTATCTACATTCTTTTGCATGTCATGTGAGGTCCTGATATTTTGCACTTTACCAACCCCTTGGCCTCACTTCTTTCTGTACTTCCATTATAGATATTCAAAGTTGATCTAGTTCCAGAATGTGCCTTGCCACTTCATGTTCAGCCTTTGCAGACATTGTAAGCTCTACCTTCCCTCATGCCCAGCTCTTCTTCCTTTCAGATTTTAGTTAGATGTCATCTCTAAGGAGCCTTCTTGACCATTCTTCTGTCCTTACCAAACTTATGCTTCCCCTAAAGCACAATACCTAATATCATAATACAATTTTATATTTGATTAGTTATCAGCTTAAGATCTAATTTCCTCATAAGCTGAGAATGGAGACTATATCTCATTGACCTTTGCAGGCAAGCACTTAATTTCATATCTGGCATATATAACAGGTCATTTTTCTATATAACATTTAGTAAATTACTCCTTAACTTCATGATCTTGATCAAGTCTCTTAAACTTTCTTTAGGTCAATCATCTGTTTTGAAAAATGTGATTAATATACTACCTAGTTGAAAAAAGGTGGCTAAAGCAAATGACCTTTTATAATTCTATTAAGTTCTAATTTTACAATTCTGAGAACTAGGTCCATCATTACTTAACTGACTGTGAAGTATTTAAATTCATTCAAATTTCAGAGTAAAAATTGTGTAATCATGAAATGGATCATCTTTCATATTTCTCCAATTATTCTATCTAAGATTACCACTGATTATATTCAGTGGATATTAATAACGACTTTCCTCTTTAAAATTCTTGCTGGCTGTGAGATAGTTATTTCTGGTTTCAGGGCTGGACTCTTGGAAAATACAATATCAATTAAGAAATGAGTGATTCTTAGTAATTCCTTTAGAGAAAAAGAATAATGTATTGCAAAGAGTGGGAGTAAAGGGATATGGCTTGTAGTCTTGGCTGTGTCAAAACATTTACTGTACAGTCTTAAGCAGATCATTTACTTTATCTTCACCTCAGAGACTTAATCTATGAAATGAGTGCACTGTATTGAACTAAGTTATTATTAAAATATTTTACTTCAGTATCCTCATTTAATGGATTAGGGACCAGATTCTAGGAGCATGCCTGTATTAGAAAATAATAACCATAGTATGCTGAATAATGGTCATCTAAAGGCATCAGGTCCTAATCCCTAGGTCCTGTGGATATTATACTGTATGGTAAAGTTTTTACAAAAGTGATTCACAATCTTGAAATGAAGAGATTGTTTTGCATTATCCAGGTAGGTCCTAAGTGCTATGGCAAGGGTTCTTATTATAAAAAAAAGGCACGGGGAGATTAATTATGGGCAGAATGCAAAGATGATTTGATAATGGTACCAGAGAGAGGAAGATTTAAAGATGTAATGCAGTTGGCTCTGAAGATAAACAAAGGAGCCATGAGCCAAGGAATGCAGCTTTAGAAGCAGGAACAGGAAAAGCACAGATTGTCCTCCCAGAACCCAAAGAGGAATGTGGCCCTCTTCACACCTTGATAGAGGTCTGGTCAATTCACATTTGACTCTGGCTCCGAGAATCACAAAAGAATACATTTGTACTAAGGCATCAACTCTGTGGTAATTTGTTGAAGAAGCCATGGGAAACTAAAACACATCTTGTTACACAAAGTGGAATGCTACTGTAGTAATCACCTAAAAGTGTAAATCAGACCTTGGGATTGGGTAATGAGCATAAATGGGAGGAATTTTAAGGTATATGTGTTTTTAAATGCCTAGATCTTTTTCAAATGGGAATCCAATAGAAATGTAGACATGAAAGACATCCTGGTGAGAACTTAGAAGAAGAGGCATAGTAGGAAATGTCCACAGAATCATTTAAAATGGATCATCATGAACAGAATGTTGATAGAAATATGGAAAGGCTGCTGGTGAGAGCTCAGAAATGTGAAGTCTTATTGGAAACTGAAAGACAGGCCATCCTTGTGTGGAAAGTAGAACTTGAAAGTGGTAAATTTGTATAGTTGACTGAGAAAATTTCTAAGCCAAGCACTGGAGGATCAGCCTGCACACCTCTTGGTGCTTATAGTAAAATTCAAGTGAAAGGAGATGAAGTGAAGAGAGAGCAAAGTAGAAACAGCACATGATGACTTGGGGAATTTTTAATCCATGGAGACTGCAAGAGATGTTAAGTTGGGAAAGCGTGCTCAGAAGAGAAGGCCACGGGAGTGGCTGGACAACCTTATGCTAATGCTGAAGAAATGAGACATGGGACTGATGGACTTCCTTTGCCATCTCTTCTATGACTTAGCTAGGAATAGAAAGGAGATCCAGGAAAGATCTGTGAGGATATTTTCATGACATAAATCCCCAGCTTGTACACAGGAGACCCACACACTTTTGGGAATGTTATTTCACCAGAAAGACTGCCAGTACGGACCAAAAAGGGGGGAAAGACAGGGAAATAAAGTAGGGCTATCAGATGCCCCAAGTTCTACAGGCAGGAAGTAGAATAAACTGAATAAAAACATTCCACTGTAAACAAATGTTTTCTTTAAAGAAAATGGAAGGACCACTGTGACTACAGAACCTTAGTCATGGAGGAAGAGGAACTGTGTGTGCAGAGGCAGGACTCATAACTGTGGGCTAAGAGGCAGGACTCTCAAGACAAAGGGGGATTATTCGCAGGCCTTAAAACCTAATGGAATTTTCTCTGCTGGATTTTGAAATTTCTTGGGATTGATGACCTCTTCCCCACTTACCTTTTTCTCTTTTTGTAATGGGAATGTCTGTCATTGCTATTTGAAGCCTATCTGCACATTGCATTTTAGAAACTGATAATTTATTCAGAGTGTTTAATTTCCACTGATGGAGTATAATTTTGTTTCTGGATGAATCATGTTCAGGGTCTCATCCACACATGATTTAAATGATATAGATTATGAGAGCTAGGTTTTTTGAGTTGGTGCCATTTACATGAGTTTTTGGGCTTTATGCTACAGTGGGTAGAGACTTTGGTGGATGTTGAGGGATGAGATGAATGTCTTTTGCGTGTAGAGTCCATGCGAGTTTAGAGAGACCAGTAGACTGCCTAAGACCAAAGCACATATGATAAAAGCCTGGATTTTTCTTTCCAGCTTTTCCAGTGTGAGTAAATTAAAAATCTTGAGATGATATTGTTATGATTATTCAGGTGATCTCTAAATACCATCACAAATGTCCTTAAAAGAGAAAAGCAGAAGGAGATCAGATATACACTTGAAAGGCAGAAGGTGATTGGAAGATGGAAGCAGAGATTTGAAGGTGCTACACTTTTAGATGATGGACCATGAGCCAAAGAATGTGGTTCCAGAAGCTGAAAGAGGCACAGAATGGATACTTTCCTGGAGAGCTTTGAAAGGGAATGTGGCCCTGACAACACCTTAATTTCAACTGAATGAAACTGATATTGGACTTCTAGCCTCCAGAACAGTGAGGTAACAAATTTCTGTTGTTTTAAGCTACCAACTTTGTACTCATTTGTTACAACAGCCCCAGGACACTACTCTTAAATTATGACAACTTTGTATGGACCAAAGTCTTCTTGGACAGAATCATTGGACCAAAACAAAGCCTGTGACTTATAGAAGAAAGCAGTAAGCATGGACTCATGGACGTAATTCCAATGTTTTATGTACATCTTAACTGCATGACTGTGATGTCTGCTTCTATTTCTGCATGCCATGGAAAGGGATTTAACAAAATAATTTATGTAAAAATATCTAGCCAGGTATCAGGCTCAAAATGGAACCTCAGATTTAGTTGAATCTGAATGCATAATAAGCTTAAATGATTCCATGTTTGTAAAACATTGTTTAAAATATATACTTAATTTGCTTACACTGCTTTGACTGTTAGTTACAATAACAAAAAGATTTGCTTGTTTGATGCAGAACTTGGCTATCCAGGTGGTCTGTTTTTTCCACGAGGTTATAAATTTAATCTGGCTGTATTAGAGTTTCCCTTGTAATGGTTCAAGAACCTCTTACCTGAAAATACTTGCTAACTCGATGGAAATTTTTCTTATTTAAAGAGTCCCCTTTATAGTTAAAGGTGATTAAAAAGACCAATTTTTAAAAGTAGGTAGTATATGCAATTAAAATGTCAGTAAGTACTACTTTCTGAAGGACATTTTGAATGTTTAATATAATTTTTTGAAGTTACTATGCATTTGCTGTTTTTGAAACTAATACCTTGTATCATCTACCCTCTCTCAGTATGCACAAAATTCATACAGCATCCTACATTTAAGCCTGTCGGATCTCAAAATGTTTTCATAATAGTACAATTTTTCTTAAACTTATTATCCTGTTTGTTTATATCACTTGAGTTTTTAGGACCTGGAAAAACAGTGAGTCTAAAACTGGCATTTTTTTCTTACAGAAAATTAGTTTCTCCACAGCAGTAGGGGCTATGAAGTTGTAGACAGGAGATAAACATTTCATTGTTGAGTCTTAGGGTATTGGGGCTTTTGCCAAGCTGAGGCAACTGTAAGAGCTCCTAGTTTAGAGAGTTATAGAGCTCACTTGTTTTTCTCCTTAATACTCATTGTGAACTGAGTGCTGGGGCTATAGGAATTTGAGAAGAGAGATAATGGTGGGGATATTGAGAAAGGTGGGAGCAGTTAGGAACAGGGCTCTGATGTAAGGGAACTTGGTAAGAGATATGACCCAGGATTACCTTGAGCACTGCATTTTACTAATATGCTCCCAGACTAGACAAATGGCATGCATAGGTCCATTCAAATCTCCAAAAGATTTCCAAAACTTTCTTACACGTAAAATGGCCACAGAGATGGTTGTACATTTTCATCTGAGATCCTGCCTCTACCTACTTCTCTTAATAAAAATATGATTCCTTCTAATAAGGACTAATAAGTAAAGTTTGTGAAAACAGAGGAAATGGAAAGCCAGATTAGAAATATGTAAAAATAGTAATAATAGGTAATAAGGATATTTCTCAAACTTTAGTTTATGGACCACATGATCCGAACTAGTAGAATTGCCTAAAATGCAAATTATGACTCTTATCTCATAATAATATCATGCATTGTCCCAAGTAATGCATGGAATAGGGGGGAAGGGTTCATACAGTAATCTAAACTATAATAAATATCCTAGTGATTCTTTCATAATTTAACTTGCATATAGTATAATGAGTTTCACTGTGTGATTTTCATATATTTGCTTCATATACTTCACGCTCGTTCTCTCCATCTTTACACTTTATTCTTCCCTTTCTCCTTCCCACTAATCCACTCCCCCCAGATAAGTCCCCATGTATCTTCCAATCTTGTTGTTGTTAGGTGCCACCAAATTGAGTTCGACTCATATCTACCCTATGTACAGCAGAACGAAACACTTCCCGATTCTGTGCCAGGCACCTGATCTTATTTATGTTTAAACCCATTGTTGCAGACACTGTGTCAATTCATCGGGTGGAAGGTTTTCCTTTTTTTCATTCACCTGTCACTCTCCCAAACATGATGTCTTCCTCCAGGGATTGGTCTCTCCTGACTACATGTCCAAAATACACAAGACACAATCTAGATACCCTTGCTTCCAAGGAGCATTCTGGTTGCACTTCTAGGACAGATGTTGGTTCTTTTGGCAGTCCATGCTATATTCAGTAATCATCCCCAGAACCATAATTCAAAAGCATCAATTCTTCTGTCTCCCTTGTTCAGTGTCCAGCTTTCACAACCATATAATGCCACTGAAAATACCATAGCATAGGTCAGGCACACCTTTGTCTTCAGTGTGATATCATTACTTTTTAATACTCTAAAGAGATCTTTTGCCACAGCTTTTCCCAAAGTAATGCACCTTTTGATTTCTTGACTGCTGCTTCCACAGGTGTTCATGTAGAGCCAAGTAAAGCAAAATCATGGACAACCTCAGTCTTTTATTCATTTATTGTGACGTTGCATAATGACCCAGTTGTAAGGATTTTTGTTTTGTTGGTGTTGAGTCACAATCCATACTGAAGGCTATGTTCTTTGATCTTCATTAGTAAATGTTTTAAATCCTCTTGACTTTCAGCAAGCATAGTTGTGTCATAGGCATAACACCTTCTTCCTCATAAAGTCCAGCTTCTCAGATTATCTGCTCAGCATATAAATTGAAGAGATAGGGTGAAAGTACTCAGCCTTGACACACACCTTTCTCAACTTTAAACCAGTGTTTCCATATTCTATTCAAACAACTGCCTCTGGTTCATATGCACATCCCTCATGATTAGGTGCTCTGGTATTCCCATTTTCTGAAGTGTTATCCATAATTTGTTATGATCCACACAGTCAAATGCCTTTGTATAGTCAATAAAACAGAGACATGTTTCAGATGCTCTCTGCTTTTGGATAATAACCACCTGACATCAGTAATGATGTCCCTGTTCCCTGCCCTCTTCTGAATCCTGCTTGATTTTCTGACAGTTCCCTGTCTATATACTGCCACAGTCACTTTTGAACAATCTTTAGTAAAGTTTTGCTTATGTATGATATTAATGATATTATTTGATAGTTTCTGCATTCAGTTGGATCCCCCTTTTTGGGAATAGGCACAAGTGTGGATCTCTTCCAGTCAGTTTGCTGGGTAGCTGTTTTCCAAATCTGTTGGCATAAACATGTTAGCATCTCTAGTGCTACATCTGTGGAAACATTTCTATTGGTATTCCATCAATTCCTGGAGCCTTGTGTTTCACCAGTTCTTTTAAGGCGGCTTCCACTTCATCCTTCAATACCATTGGTTCCTCTTCATATGCAACCTCTTGAAATGGTTGATCATCTACCAATTCATTTGTATAATGACTCTATTCCCTCCATCTTCGTTTGATATTTCCTGCATTGTTTAATATTTTCCCTGTAGAATCTTTCACTATTGTCACTCGAGGCTTGAATTTTTTCTTCAATTCCTTAAGCTTGAGAAAGGTTAAGCCTGAGAACTGAGTGTGTTCTTCCCTTTTGGTTTTCTGTCTCCAAGTCTTTGCTCATGTCATTATAACACTTATTTTTCTCTTCTTGAGCTACCTTTTGGAATCTGTTTAGTTCCTTAACTTCATCATGTCTTCCTTTTACTTTAGCTACTCTATGTCTCCAGAGTCTCTTTTGACATGTAATCTGGTCTTTTCATATATATGTATATATATGTGCATTTCCTTTAAGGTAGCTCTAGCTTCTTCATATGAGTGAAAAAGTGGTATTTCTCTTTCTCAGTCTGGGTTATTTCACTTAAAATATTGATTTCTGGTTCTATCTATTTTCCATGCAAATGATATAATTTCATCCTTCTTTATATATGAAGAATATTCCATTGTATATATATACCATGCATCCTCTGAATTGATTTTTAATGCCAACAAACCTCCAAGAATCAATAAAATTAAGACTGACACTAAGTTAAAATTGGAGGTAATGGGAAGAAAGACCAATGGTATTTTAAGCTTAGGACAATTTGAAAAAGTTCCCAGAAAAAATTTCGTGCACACAGTCTATGTTGGCACATTTTCCATTTTCACATATATTCTGAAAAAGGAGAAAGTGCCAGTACGTTCTGTAACAGTGAAGTAGTTTTTGAAGTAAGTTAAAACATATGCTTAATTTTCAATGTTCCCTGGTTGGTGAAAAGAGATTTTCTGGTAGATCTGAGATTAGGTCTTTTTTCAGCTTGCTCTTGTGTCTGAGTGCACACATGCTAAAGCTGGAGAAAAGGAGGAAAAGACAAGATCCTCATCTCGAACTAGCTGTTTTCTCAACATGTCAGCGTGCTCCTCCACTGCTATTTATGAGCAAGAACTGGGTCTGCTACACCAGATGACAATTGTGTAAACAAACTTTCAGAAATTCAGGGCTCCTCCCTACTTCTTTTTTTAAACCACAGGAATTTGTGCATGTGTACTTCTAACCCCAATCATGTTGGGAGCATCCCAGCACTCAAAGCGTTCATTTGAATTTGGAGTAAAACTTCTAATGCTAGCAACATGAAGAAGGAATATTGATGAGATTCTATAGTTTCCTTGGGAACTATCTTTAGAGCTCAAGCAATCAATATTCCTTGTGCTATATTGAGAAGAATCCCTCTATATTATGATGAACTCCTTCTTTCAGCTGAAGAAATTATTTAAGTTCCCATATATTGCCCTTTTCTCAGATGATTGGGCTGTAATAAAAGCTATGACCGTGTTTACCTTGGGTGTTTGTAAGTATGTAGAAAGGTTCTTTTTTTTTTCTCTCTCTGAACTGTAGGCTTCAAAGTCATTCAATAAACTTAATCAGAATGTGTTCAGCTGAGTTTAGCACTATATGACCATTGGCACTGGCCATAATTTATTAGTCTGAGATCCTTATTGCACTGACCAACCTAAAGTGGTGTGTTGGATTTTTCACAATCACAAAAAACTTCATGGAAGATTAAAATTATTTGCCATATCCTGCTATGCAGTATCTTATGAGGCCCTTAGCCAAAAGCATTTTTGGAATGTCTTGTATTCCAGAGAAGGCATGGAATTGTTTCTTTTATTAAAGAATCAGAATCGCACACTGCTGGTTTTATTCACCAGAAAATGTGATCAGTTATTATTTCTCCTGTTGGTGACAATGATTATAGAACGAAAGGATACTGTCTCTGTCCTAACATTCCCATGTCCTTATTCAGTGGCTGATGCTGTAATTGAATTAATAAACTATTTAACTTTTTAGTAGTAGTGATATTTTGTGATGAAGTAGAGCTGGAAACTAGAAAGAAAAATGAGATTAAGATAAGTTGTGTTATTACATTCATTTTTATTTTACATTAAAAATAAATGAAGAATTTGGTAACACTTTTATAATATCTTAGACTGACCATACCAAAAAAAATATCTTCATTTCCCTGTGCTGATCATGGAAAAAATTCATGTTTTAATTAACTGTTCAGTTTTTTTTTTTTTTTCCGGTTCTGGGGGTTGAACCCAGGGCCTCGTGCTTTCATGCTTTGCAAGTGCTGGACCACTGAGCTGCACCCCCAGCCCGTTTTTCTTTTTTTGCTTTTTGAGACAGGGTTTTGCTAAGTTATTCAGACTGCCTCTGGCCTCGAACTTGGGACCTCCTGCCTCTGCCTCCCGAGTCGCTGGGATTACAGGTATACACCAGCATGCCTGGCCTTAACTGTTCAGTTTTAATCAGCATATGGGTTCTTCCTCTGTCCTTGTTATTCTTGTTATCATTTTGGATATCTATAGAATCCATTTATTAAGCAGACAGGTTATAGATAAAATAATGATTTTTATTAGCCAGCTTTGAATGGTTGATGTGAACTGGGTGAATGGTTTTAAGTTCTGATATCTATATTCTGATTTTGTGTAGTTTCAGCTCTGTTTTCAGAATGGATAAAACAATAATAGCTAATGGTATTGAATGCTAGTTAGTCCCATGTTCTTCACATGTGTACTCATTTCATCTTCAAAATGACTGTGGAGTGCAAACACCACATTAGCCAATTTTACATATGGGAAAATTAAAGGTCATTGAGTGACTTTGGTGAAGTCTCATATTTAATAAGTGATATGAGGATTTGAACCTAGGTAGTGAGGCTCTAGTTCACATGCACTTAATCACTATGCTATTGTGCTCTTCAGTAAGATATAACTAGTATAATTTGACATCCTTTAGTCATGCAGAGGCTAATGGGGTACTTTAGTTCACCAGCAAGTTAAATTCTATACTGGGAAACTCTGAACTAGGAAATTTATGTAGCACTCTGTATTTTCTTTGCGTACATAAAGACCAAAACCACCCAAAAATCTCTTATTGCCATTGACAAGTTTTTTACCTACAGCTCCAAAAGCCTGGTTCCTGACCATTTTTGTCTTGATATACAATATGACTAAAAAAGAGAGATTCACATACATGCAAACACACACACACACACACACACACACACACACACACACACACACACACAGAGACTTTTCTAGTAATAAACTTTTCAAAGGATGATAACCAGCAAGGATTTTTAATATAGTTTAATACTATGGATTCATTTTTCTATCAGTTCTTTCAGCTTGAAATTCCTTATGTCATTCATTTAATATCAAAGGATTTTTTTTTTTGCCTACTCACATATGAGGAAAAATATTTATTTTGTTATCTTGCCGTTTGAGAAATATTTGTCTTGATGCCATACAGCCTGAAGACATATTCTTTCATTAAGAAAGAAAAATTTTAAGTGAAGTTTACTTAGGATTGCAGATATTTTCACATTTATTTAACTTGCCCATAGTTCCCAAGTTCAACCACTGATGTATTCTCTTTATTAAAGAAAAATCGTTCCTATGAAATTCCCACATCTACATGTAGCCATTTCTAAATCCTAAAGGTAACTTAAGAATATCAGAACACTACATCAAATAAAAGATTTATTCCTCCATCTTAGCAAATGCCTTCCCCAATGAGTTTCAACCAAAGTAACCTAGAATCAGCTTTTGTCATACTTCATGCTAATGGTAGATTTGCCTTTTGCTTTTGAAGGCGAATTGATATTCACAAATCATATGTCACAAGCCACTAAAAGTGTCAGAATCCCACAGCAGGCCCTTGGTGGCTTGTTAATCTCTCCTGTTTAAAGGAAACAGACTAATTCACTTAAATATAATGAAAGCCATGCCTGCTCCAGCCCAGTCCCTCAAATAGTGTCAGCCCGTGCAAGTACTGCCTTCTTTCTTCACCTCCTTCTTTCCTGGCTCTGACAATTAAACATGAAGCTAAGAAGCAATGATTTCCTTAATGTTGCCATGTCTGAGTTATTTCAGATGTCACATACATGAAAAATGTAGAATGCTTCTTTTCCTTCTGCATCAAAAATGTATACAAGGGGGCCTCCCTGCCCACCTTTTACCATAGTTCCTAACAAAGCATAAAAGATAAACCAGGATGTTAAATGCAGGGGCCAGATGTATATATAACCTTTTGCCCTCATTATTCTTAATGGCTTCCATTAGGGGGAGGGAGAGAAAAATAAAATAACACAAAATAGGAATTAATTGATACAGAAGTAAGAGTAAAGTTTTAACATTGCATTACCTTAAAATCTGGGAATATCATAATGATAAAAGAATAGTTTGGGAGGATTAAATGAAAGATAATAGGAGGAAGGGGAGTAATTTATCCAACCATGGTCTATTTTTACCAAGCTGTATTATTTTTACCACTTTTCCATGTTTGCATTTATTTTTGTACTTTGAAGGAAGGGCCAAATGATCTCTCTGATTGCCCAGATAAACACAATGACACTTGTGGATAATGAAGTCTGACTAGTTCTCTTTTGTAATATTAGTTGGTAATATTAGTTTGGTAATATTACCTTTAGTAATATTAGTTTTTTGTTGTCTTCTATGCTGAAACAGACTGCAATGTATGGTGAGGTTAGATCTTCCTGTCAAGGACCTTAGTGACAAAAGAAGAAACCTGGAACTGGGATGAAAACAGATTTGAACTTTCAATGTATGTCTTAATCAAAGCTTAGAGTCATAAGAGTGAAAATATGGACATTTAGGGGGGAAAACAATTTTCATTGCAAGCATACTGTACATGTTAGTCATGGCTCAGAGTGGAGTAGGAATTTTATAGAGCAAGAAGGGGGAGGTGCAAGAAGAAGGTTTTGTGTTTCCTTCCGAACATATTTTTAAATAGTATCACAGAATCACAATTTAGGAAGAAAGACATAATAACAAAAAAAAAAAGTTTTTTTCCCAAATTATTTGATAATGGAGTTAACCAGCAGGAACGAGGCGTGAAAACCAAATGAGATAATTGATTAGAGAATCAATTGTCTCCTACAATCTGTCTCCTGCAAGACAACCTGCCAAAGCTGTTGACAGCTAATCTTGGGGTATAAAGTCTTATTGTAGGTCATAGGTAGGGATGAAGCTTTCAGAGATCATTAGAGCACTTTAATCTCTGTCCACAAACCATATTCTTTTTCATTTTAGACATGTCCCACTCACACTAATATTTGACAATAATAACCACAAATGGAGATACTACAGTATTCGTTAATATTCAATGCTATTGTTTACCTAAAATATCTGTATATATAGTGTTTGACTAAACTATCTGTACATATACTTGCATATCTGTGTACACATATATTGTGTGTGTGTGTGTGTGTGTGTGTGTGTGTGTGTGTTCACTCAAACCTCTGATTCTCTAGTTTTAGTTCGTTTTTTTCTTGGTTCCTTCTCAATGAACATGAGAAATAGTTGAATCTAAATAATCTACTTAAAATCTTTACATTTTTGTGTAAAAACGATTTATAGAAATTATATTACCAGATTTCTACTTTAGTTTCTTTGAACCAAAGGGATTTATATTGTGGCTTCATTTATGCAGATAATTCCTTTGATTTACTTGATGCTTTATACATATGATCTCATTTGGTTTTTACAATAGCAGTATCAATTAGGTAGGGGCTGGGATTTAGCTCAGTTGGTAGAGTGCTGTGCTGCAGTCTCTGAGGTCCCGAGTTCAATTCCCAGCACCACAAAAATGGGAGAAGGGCCTGGCAATCTACTCCCAAGGCAATCCCGAAACAGTCAGCCATTGAAAACCCTATGAGGGTCGCTATGAGTTGGATACTGACTTGAAGGCACCTAACAACAACAACAACATCAATTAGGCAGTTGGGTGGGGATATATTTATTAAATATGTAAGAAAACTCATTGCACTAAAATTAGAATTCTCTTCCTCTGATTTTTAATTTGCAACTGCACTATCTATATTTCTCCTAGATCAGGGTTTGTTAACATATTGACATTATGAACTGACAGTTCTTTGTTGTGGGAGGCTTCCATGTGTCTGATAGGATGTTTCTGAAGCAGTTCTGGAAGTCATCTTTTATAAGTGTCCTTAGTTTCATCCTCTTATCGTGACAATGCTCCATGTCACACATTGCTTCTGGTATGGCAATTTCTGTCAAATAAAAACAGGGTGTGTTCTCATTCACCAGATCTGGGATTGTGTGGCTTCTGACTCTTTCTCAAAGTCAACATGACCTTGAAAGGTGAATGTTTTGAATCAATTCAGGACATCAAGACAGCCATGGCAGCACAACTAAGGACATTCACAAAAGAGGACTTTCAAAGCCGCTTCAGAGAGCGGCAAGAACGATGGGATAAGTGTGTGCACAGTTGGGGGAATGCTTTGAGGGGGTTCCTGGCACTACGTCTTTTACTGTAATTTTTTTTAAAATTTAAACAGTCACTGTATCTTTTGATCACACCTATAAAATTCAGAAGATTTTTGAGAGTCTCATAGCCACATAAGCCTCATGGTCTTAGTCCTGAAGTTTTTTTACTTTTGATGGTGCCCTTGAAGTTGTGAGTTTCTGAACTATGTACTGAATTATACAAAAGAAGTCAAGCATTTAAAAGAAATGTACTACAGTGGCTAATTTACTGCTTCGTTGCCATGTGCTCCAGTGCTATCTTATTTGAATAAAAGAGTTGGAGAGACAAACTATGAAGAAAACTATAACTGGAGTAGACAAGAAAATAACTAGTAAGAAAATAAGAATAAAAGATTTTCTTAAACTAAAATGCATATAAATTACAAATGATTCCAAGCAGAAAATGCAGGTAATGATATCCCACTAACTTAAAATGAATTTCCTAATGACACAGGACAAATATGAGGTTGCTCAAAATTACTTTCCTCATATTTTAAAGAGAATCTTTGAGTTAAGAAAGGTATTGGCGGTCATCTTATTAAAAAGATACATTTGAAGTGGCCGAATCTTTCATTCTATATTTTCACTTTTTAAGCAAAACATATTTTCTGTGAACTGTCAAATGATGTGAAACTTGCTTGGTCCAAAATCCTCAAAGAAAACTTAGAGCAGCCAAACATAATTTGAAATCTCTTTCTATATTCCAATCTGTATTTTAAAAACTGCTGTTAATTTCAAGACTACCTAATGGCTGAATCTTGCTGGTTCACTGTAAATATAATTATATTTCCTTATGAAACATTAAAATCCCCACTTCACTACTTTTTATTTATCTAAATTTCCAGGTAACATTGACAATTAGGCATGAAAAGAGAATTATGTTTGAGACTCATCAAATTTACACTTAAAGAGCCATTGTTTTTTATATTGCAAGTTAGGAACTATAGGGACAGTGCGTTAACGATGGAAACTTAGAGATCTAGGGAAGGAAACCAAGTTTTTAAAAATGACATCTCATTTTTAGGTCAATGGAATCTCTCTCTTGTTTTTCCCAAAAATAAACTCCAGGAAAAATTGATATTTTAGTGGAATATTGGAAAACTTACAATGCACACTCATTCAGAAGTGCATCCACCATTCAACAAACATGTATTGAGAGCTCACTATATTTCAGGCCCTGTGAACTATTTTGGGGACAATAAAATGAGCCATTTCTGTCTCTTACATGCTGCTTATAACCTAGAACCAGGGAAAGACATACAAATACAGTATTAAGTGCCAGCAAAGGCAGAACAAGAGGAAAAAGTTAACCCTACCTAAACCTGAATGTTTGGGGCAAGAACAGTCAGAGATGAATTATATCAATTTGAATTTCTCTGGGGTGTATGTGAGGGGAGGGAATCTTCTCAGCAGAAAATAAAGGATACATAGAATATCTTCAAGATGGTAAGAATGTTATAAGTTGAAGAAGAGTGACACATTATGGCAGATAGAATTACAACAATTTGTCATGTCTGAGGAAGCAAAAGAAACTTTAGTATTTGGTCTCTAACATATAGTATCCATTGATACTGTTTGATATCTCTATATAGGAGAGGACATATGACAAAAGGCATATAGGACCAGCTGCTGGGAATCATACTATTTCTGTCAAATACAAGGAAATATAATAGATGCTTCATACTGTGTGTTGGGTAATAGGAGCTTTCCATATGTCCCAGTCAATTCTATCAAAAATGATATAAAGGGAATGATGATATTGTCATGATTTTTTTTTCAGAAGAATTAAGGGGTAATTTTTTTAAATTGTCAAGGACAATGAATAGCATAGCCATTATGCCAAGCTAAGTCTACTTGAATCCAATCATTATGGAATATTATCTCCCTTCTATGTGTTTTATTGGGTTTGATAAGGCTTTTTAGAGTCTTAAAGGGACCTCAGGAATGAAGTTGTTGTTGCTGTTTTTGTTAGGTGCCGTCGAGTCAGTATCTGACTCATGGTTACCGTATGTACAATAGGTGAAACACTATTGTCAGTGTTTCTCTGCTGTTCATAGGGTTTCTAGTGGCGTATTGATTTTTGGGAGTGGGTTGCCAAGTCCTTCCCCCAAGCCTACAGCACCTGGTGTTCCCAGGCGGTCTCCCATCCAAGTACTAACCAGGCCAGATCCTGCTTAGCTTCCAAGATCTGACAGGATTGGATGCCACAAGGCTACAACTGCAGACTTAAGGAATGAAGTAGAAGGCATAAATGTGTGGCATGTGCTTGGGCAAAATAAATGCAGATCACCTTTCTGTTAAAGGGAACAATTGAGAGAATGGAAGGAGGTCACTTTTTGTGTGTATATATTTGAGATATTTTGCGAAGGCAGACAAAAGGGAAAAGGAATGGTATCTAGGTGTTTTAAAAATGGAGACTACAAAACTGCTGAGCAGACAAACCAAAATCAGTGAGAATTTTGAAGCTAATTTACAGAATTGTAAATGCAGATTTATTAAGTGCAACGTAATAATGAGTTTGTGAGGCACAAGGAGTCTGTAGAAGCCCAATGATTCTAGGTCTTGCCAGACTATACAAGACAGACTTCTTTCGCCTCCCTGGCTTAGGTCCTAAACAGAGTTATTATCTGGAGAGATAATTCCAGATGCTCTGACCCTTTCCAAATTCTTATTTGATGATCAGTCATCTGGAGTGAAACTCTCACTCCCCATTGAATTTTCAGAGTGATGGACCAAGTTTTGCTCTCCTAATTAACACTGTGAGTCATCCACGTGCACCCAGTACTTCTTGGAGACTGGACTGTCAGACCCTCAGATCTATAACATTGCCCCTGGAGAGGAGACGGATGAGTGTACCCCTTGAGTGGCCTTCAAATGCCTCAGCATTAAAATAGAAGGCTCTCATGAGTGTCTGAAAAATCTCAGCTGTTATTTCTCCAACTTAAAGTTTTTTGAACTCGAAAGCAATAAACTGCATGCTAAGAAGACCCAGGGTACTTTTGTGGAGCAGCAGAAGTTGCTTTTAGCTGAACTAGCAAACCCTCTGATTGTCATCATTCCAGTCAAGATTTCAACACTGAAAGATAATCTTGACACAGAGTTGCTGCTGCAAGACAACTTTTTTCCATTTAAAATTTGTTATTATTGCTTGAAAATATACAGAGAATACTTTAACATAGACATTTCCAGGTGCTTTGGTTTGTGTTTTATATTGGCTCAATGAAATCAGGAGGAGGAAATTTATTTAGAAGAGTTAGAAGTTAAAATTATGAAAATTGGCAACAGCAGGCCTTTTTAGAAGGTCAAAATATTAAACTAGTATTAAGACATAATATTCTCTAGGTAAATTCATGACATTAATATTCTTTGAACATCATCCAACTGGTGATTGGTTTGCTAGAGGTATCTTGCTGTTTTTCACAGTAGTGATAATAATGTTTGACATCGTGCAGTACAAGTGTTCATTAAGTACCTGGGGACATATGATAAAGAGACAGATTTGGTGCAGTGGCACATATCTCTATCCCCAGCACTTGGGAGCCTGAGGCAGGAAGATCATGAGTTCCAGGTGAGCATAAGCTACATAGTGAGACCCTGTCGAGATAGAGGATCCCTAGCTCCTGTGCTTAAAAGTCTTAAAATTTAACTTAGAGCCCAGGTGGGTATATAATGCTAAATACCTACACAAGATTTCTAATTGGTGGATACAAATGGAATGGTATATAAAATCAATACAAAAGCAGGTATGAAGGAGCCATGGAGGTGAACATTCAAGAGATGCTCCTTGAAGGAAGCACACAGTCTAGAGCAGAGATTGCAGGGGATTCAAGGTGGTGGCTTAAATTAAGTATATGTCTTGTATGTTCAGGGATCAAGGACTAGATGTATGTGTCTGACTGAATGGTTGCCCCAGGGAAAGGCATGTAGGGATGCTGGAGGTTAGAAGGGAATGATCAACAGGTATATCAAAAACCATCAGAAGATCTCAAATGCAGGCTAAATAGGAGAGCTTGGTTAACACATTAGATATCTTAAACCTTTTAAACCACTTTTCCTGATGCAGTACATTTTCAACAATTAAATGATATCTGTTTTAGTTAAACACAGCTCTGATGTGATTGCTGTTGTTAGGTGCCATCAAGTCGGTATCCGACTCATATTGACCCCACATACAACAGCCAAAACACTATTGTCATTACTTCTCTGCTGTTCATAGAGTTTTCAATGGCGGATTGATTTTTGGAAGTGGGTTCCTGAGTCTGTCTCCCAAATCGACAGCATCTGGTATTCCCAGGCAGTCTCCCATCCAAGTACTAACCAGGCCTGATTCTGCTTAGATTCTGTGATCTGATAGGATCAGACGCCACAGGGCTATGGCTTAAGCCCTGATATGACTAAGATGTCTTATTACAATGGCATCATAAGTTATAGCATTTGGACTTCAAAATTGACCAAGTAAATCTTGGCAAAAGCCAAGATTCTTGGCAAAAGCCAAGAAGTCGTTTGTCATTATGAACCAAAGTATTAAATGAATAGTGGTTAATTGGAAAATCCATTTTGTGCTGTTCAGGACTGTGAGGACTGGTGATTTGAAGGTAAACTCTTAGGGTTTAGAAGAGGATACAGATATCCCACAAACGGGATTCAATCAAGGAAAGTGGTATTTTCTAAACAACCAAACAGCTATCCCTAGATCATATGTTTTCAAGAGGAATTTATGTTTGCCAGCCCAGTTAAATCGTACAAAATTTCCTAACCAGCACAAACTACTTGAAGGGCAAAGTAATGTACCATCAAAGGGTATCTGTCCATATGCAAATGATTTACATGGGCTATTACATTTGTCCCTATGACAAACCAGTGAAGAAACTATCATTATAATTTTATAATTAGGAAAAAAAAAAGAATTTGAGACACCAATTTGCTGAAGTTACTCAACTAATAAATTTAAGACTTTAGCCCAATCTGTTTGAAAAGTCTCATGTACAACACCCTTTCTTTGATTTGATCTGTAGGACTGGCCCAAAATACATAAATTAGATTTATCTAATCCAGACTTCTTTCAGGTACTATGGATGTTTTTGTGATGCACTAATTTACCTAAAAATCTGTACAGTGACAAATGCCAGATGGAATAATTAAAGAGTGTATTCTCTATGAGATCCAGAATATCATATGTTAGTATCTTTGCTGATGCATCTGATTTTTGCAATGCTGTCCATTCTGTGTGTGCCAATATAATTTTTCCTTACAAAATCTCTTATGCAAAAGTGTGCAAGTTCAGAGCATATCTAATAGCATGAAGAAAAGCCCCAAGATTAGTTAGCACATTAAGGACTCTACAAAGTTCTATGGATGGTTCAAAAGATGTGCAAGATGGTGCTCTGCCTTATGGAACTTAGAGTCTTGTTAGGAGGCTCTCAGTGGGGGATAAGACTACACATAATCAACTGCTAAAAGACTTGAGCCTTTGTGCACACTGAGGTTTGATCATGTGTGTGTTGCATCATACAGAGAACAAATCCACCACAAAGGCAGAACCAGTCTTGGAAACTATTATCTTGTGACTTTTTACTTTGGGAGGATAATTCTATTAATTATATAATTCCCATTTTTTCTTGGCTTTTAAAACATATTTCAATTTAAGATACAATGTACTTACTTTTAATGTTGTCATGGGTAGAGCATGTACCATTAAAACTGATGTGTGGAGATAATACACACCACATGGTTTCTTACTGTCTATATGTCTGGCTTTAATCACAGATTCTTCATGAAATGTTGCAATTCTGGGGTGAGCTAGCTGTTGATTCTTCTGGGGTATAGGCTGGGCTGTAGATTATAGGTGGAACTGCATTACAAGGCTACTGAGGTTAATTATGTCTGAAAGTTTCCAGTACAATCTACATCAGTTGACACTCTGTGCACACTACATAAACAGTCTGGATGGAGACCTTTATTAGCAGAGCAAGAAAGCAGCTAGCTGTCTGTATTCTATAATGTTCTTTTGTTTTTCAAAGCTTCTGACTCAAATAGCCCTTCTATTTTGTTTAATGTATGGTTAATCGAATATATAATTATAAACCCAAACAATAATAAAAAGGATCAAAATCTCGAATATTAATTATCAATATCTAGGAATGGTTCTTTATTTAAGATTATGTGTCCCAGTATAGCTGCTTATTACATCCCTAGGAAAATGACAATGTTTATTCAAAATTTCAAAGTACATGCTGCAGCTTTGGGAGCCATCCCAACCTGCAGAAGTTTTATAAAGAACTTAGCCAATGAGCCTATCTTAAAGATCTTCTCCCTTGAGTACGTATCTTATCTGTTTGAACTTCTGCCATGTAGAACCTTCCTAATTCTCAATAAATCATATTCTTCTTGTCTATAACACTCTTTCGGTTCTTAAACAAAGAAAAAACAGAAAAAACCTGGCACCTAGTCTAAATTAATCTGGCAATGCCTTTTCCCTCCATCGTGCCTTACTGATTTGATATCACTTAGTCCCTGAGGTATACCAGCTCTAATTCTCCGTATGGGAGGTTGGCTTTATCATCTTATAATGTGGTCCATTTGGTATATTCTAGAACCCTATGAGGGCTGCTGTGAGTTAGACCTGACTTGACAGCACCTAACAACAACAACAACAACAGACCTTAGAAAGCTCTTGTTGTTGTTGTTGTTGTTAGGTGCCATCAAGTCAAGTCTGACTCATAGCAACCCTATGTACAGCAGATTGAAACACTCCCTGATTCTGTGCCAGGCACACGATCTTATTTATATATAAGCCCGTTGTTGCGGACACTGTGTCAATCCATCTGGTGGAGGGTTTTCCTTTTTTTGGCTGACCTGCCACTCTCCCAAACATGATGTTTTCATATGTAAGATATAGTCTAGCCATTCTTGCTTCCAAGGAGCACTCTGGTTGTGTTTCTTCTAGGATATATCTGTTAGTTCTTTTGGCAGTGCCTGGTATATTCAATATTCATCTCCAGCACCATAATTCAAAAGGATCAATTCTTCTGTCCTCCTTGTTACCTGTGTAAGTGAAAAGGCACTAACTAAACTATAAGAAAAATCTATATTCACTAAAATGTTGAGAAAGCAGGAGAATTTTGCCCTAAATTGGTGTCTTTGTCATTGAACAACCAAAGTACCTCACAAAAGGAGAATGAGCAGCATATTGATTGAGAGTAAGGGCTCTAGATCAGATCATTAGTTTGAATCATGACTTCACAACTTAGGTGTGTGACTTGAGCAAGTTAGTGAATATCATGTACTTTTCTCTTCCCAATAACATGGACATTCTAGCAGTACCCTGCTCAGGGCTATTATGATGGGTGAATGAATTAATAAGTGTCACCTGGTAAGTATTAAAGAATATTTCAAGTGAGAATTCTCAATTCCATTTGGTTCTCTGATAGCAAATTTGTAGTTAGTCATTTATATACAAAACAATTTTTATAGTGTAAATGAATGAGAGAAAAAACAAACAATACAAAATGACAAATTAATGTTTTGCTCTGATGCCAGCACTGGTGAACTAGGACTTGCACAATTACCTGATCTTTTTAGGTTCCAGTTTCCACAATTGTGAATTGAGGAAGTTGGAGATTACTTGTATGCCTTCTTCCAGATCTAACATCCAACTACTACAATGTTAGAATTCTGTTGTTTCTAAGTCAGAATAGCTCATCCTGTTTCCAAATTACATTAGAATGTGTTTTTCATAAAATCTTAGGAAATTACAAGTAGTGTCAGTGATCTAAATGGCATCTCTTACCTACACATACATATATTTTCTGTGTAACAATCTTTTTTCTAGCAGTTTTGGCAGTTGAAGCAGAAGGAAGTGAAACATTAGATTTTTTAGAGCAAAATATATTGGGAGTAAAAGGGATGTAAGGTCACCCGGTTAGTCTAAAGTGTTTAATTCTTTTCTCTCTCACCTCATTCTTGCTTCTTCAGAATGGCAGTTGGGTAATACTGCATCAGTTTGATAAGGCTTCCTTGCCCTTCCTAACAACTAAAACCATCCTAGACACCTTTTCAAGGACACTCCTTCCATTAAAGCATCAGAGAACTTTTAGAACTGCTTTTTAAGACCTAGCAGATAAATTAATATCCTTCTTGAGTAATACTTTTCACTAGAAAAGTCTGACTGAGAAAAACATATAAGATCCTTATACTGAGTATAGACATGGGGTCTGTCTGCCTCCAGAAACATGGTCAGAAAAGAACCATAGGGCGTTGGTATCAGAAAAGGAACAGATACAAACTCCATTGCATTTGGCTGCCAATAAAGAGCTCATTTTGTTTACATTATTACTCTCCAAAGAAGACAAGATGAGATTGTCATTATCCAAATGTTGTCCAGGGTTTTCCAAGTTAGTTCCTGAGCTAAAGTAGATTGCCAAAAAGCATGTTTACAACATTGAATGCATTGTGTAATAAAGTGTTAGGTAGATCAGCTAATAAAATTACTTATTTTAGATTTAAATCTAAGTTGGATTTGGGTTTAATTCACCAACCAGGACAAAGAGAGTTGATTTTCTGATAAATTGAAACATACCCAACTTTTTGTTGATAATAGGGGATGGGATTCTTTATCTAGATTTTGCCCATGGGAACTCTACTCCCTTTTACTGGGAGAAGTTGGCCAATTTTAACTGAATTGCTAATGGTCATCTAGTTGATTTTGATTCTTAAATTTGTTAAAACATAGTTGGCAAATAATATTTTTATTGTCCCTGTTGGCTAACCTATAGACTGTGAGCTGGAATGGAGTCGGTGAAAGTTTAGGAACAGAACTGAAATTCAACCCTTATATTCCTATTATTGATTTCCTAGGGGAAATTATAACCAATTCTTCTTTCTCCTTTTCCTGACACTGAGAGTTGTATGATCAGCACTCTCTTTTAAAAATATTAGTGACTCCCAAAGCTCCTGGGAAAGTCAATGATGTGCTTTAAATACTTGGCCCAAAGTACCACTTGAGATAATTTATCTCAATTTAATCTACTTATCAAATACAGAATAGGAAAACTGAATCATGATACTTTAACTATAAATATATCCCACCCTCAAAATAGCCATGCAAAGTCATATATTGAACTCTTCTATGCTGTGTTGTACTTTATTGATATCATTTTAGTTTTGCCAAAGTAATAGAGAAAAATATGAGCCATTATATTCTTGTTTCCATGACACTTTACATATACTAACACCTGATTAGTCTCCCTTTGTTTACACTCAAGAATCTGAGGTGCTTGTTTGTTCTGTGCTTTCTTAATAATTGGTACCATTTTAATATAGACTCTAAATATATTGCAAGAAATAGCATATTCAGAGCTCTCTATTCTTCTTCAGTCTTTTCATATCAGAACCTTCTCTTTCTGTTCAGTCTTTTCTTTTATCATGTCCACAACAAAGATATTATCCCATATACAAAACAAGCACACTTGGACTTCTCATACCCTCTTTAGAAGGTCATTTTTAATATTAGGTTGGGGTCACATTATATTAGAATGGTTTGGTAAGATGAGGCTTTGTTCATTCTGAATAGTCCAGGAGACAATGGATATTTTTGGTGAATTAATTAGTAGTTGTCTTCTTTCTTACCTCATTTTCACAGCTCTAAATACAAGTGAAATAAATGTTCCTGTAAGTTCCTTTTCATACCGATTAGACCATGGTTCTTCTACTCTACATGAACACATGATTTAGAGACTGCAAAGAGGATGAAAGTCACTGGTTTTCTAAGGTCTGACCTCACATGAACACTGCCTAGCCAGATAGAAAGCCTAATGAATAGAAAGGGAACTGGTATTACAACAGTAGTGAATTATAAAGGCTAAGAAAACCAAGATCCCACCAAAGCTGCATCTGGGAGTGAGTTTTTAAGAAGTCAGGAATGTGTACTAATTACTGGTTTGTTAATATGTTACATGTGTTCTGGAGAGGAGATAGTGTGACTCAGGGCAGGCAGTAGTTGAACCAGTAGCCCTGGGTTATATCCATCACAGATTTAGTATTAAAACTCCAGCTGCATTATAACTTTCTAATGGACCAAATTCCCACACATGACCTGCTGCTACAGCCAAATAACAACACCACTTTTGGAGACTTCATTATGTATATGAGGACCAGTGTCTATTTGGACATTTTTTGAGCTGGATATGTTTCTTAGGTGATTACAGCTGTACTGTAACAACAAATAAAATTTGGGGACTCTCAGGGTCTTCAGATGCAATTACATGTAAAAATCAGTTAGTTATTTGACTTAGGAGAAGCCAACATAATTTTCACTTAGTATGAGGTAATTGGAGTCAGGGAAGATATGATGTAATGTTAAATAAAATTCAGTATAAGTTATTTTATATTAAATTATTTTTGAAACACTTTTAATAAAAATATACCATTTCTTACTCAATGTGAGATATTAATTATAATATTAAGGCAGCATATATGCTAGACAAAAACATTCTGGTAAGAATAAAAAACATGGCATTTTATGTGCCATCCAATCTATACATCAAGAGTTTCAGTTGAAAAGAAGTTACTAGGGGTTTAACTTAGAAGCTAGTATAGTCTTTGTTAAGTGGTCTGTTTCTTTGTGTTCACTTTTAAGGGGGGAAATTTCTAATATGCAAGAGTAAGAGAGATCCAGCATATATTAATTCACACCTAAACTAAGAAAATATCTCCAGGGCATTACAGCTTATTATTCACCATCATATTCGGTGGTTTGTATCTTACTATATACCTTACTTAGTTGTATTGCTACAAATAGGAGAAACAAAAATAGAGAGGGAAAAACCTGGAAATTACTTACAAAGTGATAAGAGCATATTTTACAATTTCCTTATGTTTTACAAATGGAAATGTATTAGTGAGCTGGATAAACCAGAAGTGCTCTTTCATGCATTCTAGCAGGGATGACGAGCATTTTTCTTTGTGATAAATTAATAGAGTTTTCTCTCCCCAGTGATGACTTAGTAGACAATCCACTTATTTAATCTTAAGGCTACTAGGAAGAGCTTGAAGAGATTCTCTCAATCTCCTTTTTTATAACCTATTTTGCTAAAGAAAAATTTTCTAGGTGTGTTCCAATTTTAATAGGAAAATCTTCCCAGTTTAGAAGATATTTGAGAAGGTTTTACTATGATATACAGAAAATACTCTCAGGATTTATTTTATTTATTATTTTGACCTAATTAGTCAAAAGATTTGAGACTATTTAAAATATAAATTCAAACATGAAACAAGACCATGAAGTGAAGAAGTGGGAATATAACTTAATTAATGAGGGTTTACTTACAATGGCTTGATTGGGAACTACTATGGATGGCTGTTAAGCATAATACTTAGTGCAAAGCTTACTGAAATGTAAAGAAAAGAGAAAAATCAGGATGAAGTGCTAGTTTTCAATAACAACAAATAAAATGAAGGTCAACAAACAAAACAAAAATTAAAAAATAATAACAAACGGTCATTTAGACACTAAAAATAAATCCTGGCATTGGATTCTTACATGATGCTGAGTATAGATTATAGATATAGAAACAATGGTAACTAAGAATAAATTATTGATCAGACATTAATTTAGGTATTTTACCTGCAAATTCTAATTCATAATCATCACAAGACTGTATGAAATGAGTGGCCTCTTTGTAAGAGGTGAGAATATTAAGTCTTTAATGTTTCATTCTATCTACACGTGGCACAATGTCATATTAAGGGATATTTTTAAATTCCAAAACATTATTTTCTAATAAAATATCTCTTAAATATTTTTGAGACAAGTGTAGGATGTAATATTAAGTAGCCTGAAAGTTTATTTTTAATAGTAACAAAAGCAATTTGATAGCTTTATTGACCATACACTATAATTAATTCATTCAAAACTAAGAAAAATCCTTATGTTAGGTACAATTCTATCTTGCTAATGAAGAAAAGAATGACAGAGTGAATCTTGAAGCCATGAGGGTATCTCCAAAATACCATAATGAGAGCTTCTCAGACTTTTATTCTTCAGTGATGGCATTGAACCCAAGGCCTTGTACATGCAAGGGAAGAACTCTACCATGGTCTTGCTTTGTACCTCAGGCTGGCCCTGAATTCACTATGTAGGCTAAGTTGGACTGAAGCTTGTAATCGACCTGCCCCTGCCTTCAGAGTTCTGGGATTAACAGCCTGAGCTACCATGCTCAGGTTCTCATATACTTTATAAATTAGAAAATTCCCTTAGTAAAATTGGAATGTATCTGGAAAACTTTTCTTCAATAGTCCAGGTCCCATAATTACAAAAGCTAGACATATCTTAGGGTAATGTCTAAATCATGTACTCTTGCTGATCTAAATTAACATAGCAATGTTACCTTACAGGACAGTTGAGATTTAGACTGCTGATCTTTTAGTTATCTCAGTCAAAATTCTGACAGAAACTGGTTAAGAATTAAATAGAATTCTTGAAATGCCCAAAGATGAGAATATGTTCCATAAAGGTAAGAACCAGTTTATATTCTGGCCCAGGTAAGGGATATACCACTTCTACATGGGTGCTGCCTTTTGGAAGCACAAAAGGCCAAGCATGAATTCTTTTTGTGGCAATTTTCATATCATTTACAAGCAACTCTTTGAACCCATAAGCTCTGATAGAAGATTCAGTGGCATTCTGACCTTGTGGATCAAAAGCACCAGAAAAGTTCCTCAAAACCCTTATCCTTCTAACCTGGTCAATGGCATGGTGTTATTTTTGTTTATCAGCCCTGATATTGTGGGGAGTGCGAACTCACATTCAGTCACCCATATGTCAGTGCATCCTTATAAACTATGCTTCTAATTAATCAATTTATTATTAATTATACTAATTAATTTTAATTAATCATTCTAACTATTTTCTGATTCTCCTTAGTCTAAGATAGAATCACCCATAATAGCATAACTGATTGATTCTATGACTATCTATTACATTTTTAACTTTTACTATTGGAATGTGCTTCTTTATTTAACTAAACAAATAGTATTTGTGATAATCATCTAAATAATTTTTCCTTTAGAGTTCCGAAATCTTCAGAGAGTCTTCTGTTTTACAATTTTGGAAAAACCACCTAAAAATAAGTTAGACAATTTCAGATGGGATAAATCAGAGAATGTGCCCTGTCTTATTGAGCATGGGACATCTCAATACAACTTCTAATTGTTCAGAATATGAGAATGAATTGCTGACTCCTTTTATCAATTATCTGTCCATCATTGGATGACAAAGACTTTCTTTTCTGCAAGAAAATTTATAGACACATCGTATCTTTGAAGCATCCTTTACAAAACTAATGAGTGTATTTTCAATGAGATAAATAAGACATTAATATCATGGATTGTCATCTTCTCTCCAAAGAAATAGGATAAGAGTCTGAGTGCCATGATGTATGCCTATAATCCGAGGTAGCTGGGCGACTGAGGCAGATGGATGGCAGATTTGAGGCCAGAAATACACACAATGTAGTAAAACTCTGCCTCATGACAAAAAGAAAAAGAAAAAAGAACAAACACCAATAGGAGACTGAGAGTACAGCTCAGTGGCGGAGTGCAAGGTCCTCAGTTCAACACCTAGCACAGGAAAAAAGAAAAGAAAAAAGAGAAAGAGAGAAAGAAAGGAAAGAAAAGAAAGGAAAGAAAGAAAAGAAAGGAAGGAAAGAGATAGAAAGGAAAGCTGGATAAAATATTTTAAGACCAAGAGAATTTAACTTGTAATGTGGCCTAACCTGAATTAGCTTATTTTACACATTTAATGCTGCCAGAATAAGCAATATGACCCTAGTAAATTAATTTTAAGCACTTTAAAAATTATTAAGCATGTTAAGTATAATAGATATAATGGTTTTTATTAGGCCTGATTTACTAAGATTCCTAAAGATGTAAATAAAAACAAGTCCTTCTTTACTTGGAAACTCAACTTAGAAGTCACTAAAATCATATTCTTTAAAAAAATAATTGCAGTGTCATCTAATGCAAGGAGCAAAATTCAAGTATTAACTTTAGTGATTTGATGAGCTGATGAGCTCTTTGCTAAATCCAGACAATGACTATTTTTCATGAAACAAATCATGGTTAGAATGAAAATCTTTCATTTTTAAAATTCTTATGGAACATTTTAAACTGGATACTTCTTAAAGTATTTACATAAATAATATGTTACATATAACTGAAAACATATGTATGCATATATATATATATATATATATATATATATATTCTATATATATACACACCTATGTGTTAAGTGGGGCTGAGATGTAGCTCAGTAGGTAGAGTACTGCTCTGCAGTCTCTGAGGTCCTGAGTTCAATTCCCAGCACTGCAAAATGGGAGAAGGACATGGCAATCCATTCTTGAGGCAATCCCTAAACAATCAGCCATTGGAAAACCTGTGAGACATGACTCAATGGCACCTAACAACAACAGTATGTGTTAAGTGTGTATATTATGCATGTGGTTACATATGTGTATACACAAATGTATAATTTTATTGTTTCTAATAGTAGTACATGACCATTATTAGAAACATAAAAGAGAAAGAGACTGCAATTATTATACTAACCTGGTGTTGATCTCATCAGATCTCAGAAGCTAAGCAGGGTCAGGCTTGGTTAGCACTTGGATGGCAGACCCCTTGGGAATCCAGGTGCTGTAGGTTTGAGAAAAGGACCCAGCAGCCCACTCCTGAAACAACCAGCCATTGAAAACTCTATGAGGGTCACTATGAGTCAGAAATGACTCGATGACACCTGACAACAACAACAACAATACTTGTTATAGTTGTTTTCTAATGGAAACTTTTTCATATTAAAATATTTACATATTAGCTTAAGACTTATAATATTCTGACTTGCATCTATATCATAGCTTACCTATTTATGTATATAATATACTGAGGATACAAAAATGTATACACATTTTAAGAGACATTATCTGTGTATTACTTTTTGAAGTTTAATTGAATTATAATATCCAGCATGTAGTATAACTTTCATTCAAAAGATGGATGAATGAAATGAACGTTAGCACCAACATACAACAGGCAGGATAGTCAAGAAATGGTGGAAGAACAGTTGTCCTTCAAGGTGCTTGAAATCATTTTGAAGTAGTATTAGAAATTCAAGAACATTGTAGAAGTACAATGACAAAGGAGGCATGATTATGCAACAGAACCTCTAACACTTCTAACAATTGCACATATTTGTGATAAGTTTGAGACACATGGTACTGTGTGTGATGTACACAAAGGAAGATCCAGGAGGCCTCACACAGCAACAAGTCCTGCTTCTTCTGCTATGGTAACCACTGCGAGCATCTCTTGTATTTGCAGAAGTTACATGTGACTTGTATTCATCTTTTGTTACCCATATGTATTGAGTATTTCAATTTTAATAGTTTTTTCTTTCTTAAAATATATATATTTGGCACCTTCTGTATACTTATATGTCTTTAGGAGATGAACTTATCAATAGTTGAAATATTTACAATAATACTATTAGTTTACAAATTTTATCCCAGTTTTATGGAAAAGCAAATGAGATTTAAATTTTCCACAAGATTTGAATCCAGTCCTATATGATTCCAAAGGCTGTGGTCTTAACCATTCAACTTCTCTACTTTCAAATGCTATTGTAGGAGCCAACTTTTTAGATAAAAGAGTATTCAATTTCTTTAAAGTAATAACCTTTTTTCCAGATATATTTAACTACTGCAAAATTGGAATATCAAGCTATTTTCAAAATCAAGTATGAATCTAACCTATATAACATACGTACCTGGGTCAGGTGTACCTCATTAATTTCAAAATAAAGAGACTAAATTATATAAGGGGAAATAAGAGACTTCAACAAAGGTTGTGAGAAAATTCCATACTTCTCAGAAATGCTGATATATATGATAAGTGTATAAGCTATATACATATATATGATTTGTGTATATGTATGTAAGCTGCATACACACATATACACATTTCTGACATATACAAAAGGGAAATGCTTTCCTTTTTCCTTAGAAATGAACTATCATTGTTAAAAAAAATGAGGCCATAAAGACCTTAATTTGTAAAGCAATGGTGAAAGAAATGGGATGGCTTAATTGCTTTGTATATGAACTTCTTAGAGATCTGTATACTGATGGAAGTAGCAAGACCCAAGAGAAGGTGGAAGAAATGAAAGAGGAGGTGAGACAAGGTAAAAAGAAACAAAAGACTATGGAGACAAGTGGACAGTGAGAAATTTACTGACAGTAGAAATTGGATCAGGGGCAGAAAGTGTGACCAAGCTATTCTGGAAAATAAACATATGTTTTATTTAATCTTTAATTATTTACAGTGGCAGGACCTATACCCACTCTGTGGTCATAAATGTTAAGCTAAATTTGCTTCATGCACAAATGTCTTGAATTAGATTGGGAGAAAACATTACAGAAAAGGAGTCCTGCTTCACCATGTAACTAGCATTGAGCCTAAAGAATAGAAGAAATATGGAAAGTGAGATTGAAATTTTAATGGACACGTAAGATGGAGCATTTAGAGTAAGCAAGAATTGAGAGTCAGAAGTGATGAGGAGAGGAGTAAGTCAACACCTCCTAGCATCCTCCTATCATGTAGTGTTGCCAGATTTTATCCAGGTAAGACGTTTCCTTAAAGAGGTGCTGCAAGTCTGTTAATGCCTTACAGGACTTCCAGTTAAATATGGATTTCAGATAAACAACAAATGATTGTTAGTATAAATATGTCCAAAATATTACACAAAATATGTTGTTGGAACAGACATACACTTAAAATACAAAGGCATGCATCATTTATCTAAAATTCAAATTTAATTGGGTATGCTGTATTTTTGTTCAATATACCTGGCAACCTGTTCCTAAAAACTTCCAGAGATAATGTAAAGAACAGTAGATTTTGCCTTATCTGGGATGAGAGCGATAGGAATTTGTGCTGAACTTTCTTTGCAACTCAGAGGGTCGGGTGAGCACAAATATGCACAATTAGTGTCAGCATGATTATAAAATCCAGATCCCAAGTTAAGTACCCTTTCTTCGGTCCCTAGTTCTGCTTCCATTTATGGCAAGACAATTCCATTAGTAAGTTTTATTAGTGTTAACTTTGTTTAATACTTATAGAATATTTTATTCTACTATTGCCAGAGGTTTCATAAAAGAAAATCACATTTTAATAACTCATTGCTATCCCATATGTAAATGCAAAACTCTTCAGAATAGTTAGGGAATTTCCTTAAAGAAATGTTGTCTTAATACCTGTTAATGACTTCATCCATGGTATTGGTAGAAGGCAGATAAACTCTTTGGGAGTTTCTGTGAATCATCCTCTTATTTGTCAAGTAGTGTCACTTGAGCAGGTTGGAAAAATGACACAGTGCAGAATGATTGTATGGAAGGCCCCCATATTTACCTCTTAAATTAAATAAAAACAAGCCATGGTCCTGACATAAATAAAATTACAGTGGCATCTGGGCACTTGAACTGCTCCATGTTCAAACACTTCAGTCCTCAACCAATATTTTTGAGAGAATTCTTTTTTGGTGCTTGGCCATTGCTGGGCACTTGGCCACCATGCTAAAAGCTGCATAAGGCACCACACATATCAGTAATACCTCTGGGTGAAAGAAAGGGAAAAGCATCATCTTTCACATCAATTTCAATCAGTGAAGACTTATCTTGGTGCTGTGTTCACAATCTCTTTCTGAATGTATATAGATATTCTTATAGAGTCCACATTTAGCTCAATTGGTAGGGTGCTACTCCACACTTTCTGAGGTCCTGGGTTTGATCATCAGCACCTGCAAAAATGGGAGAAGGATGTGGCAGTCTACTCCTGAGACAATCAGCCATTGAAACCCTGTGAGGGTGGCAATGAGTCAGACACAACTCAACAGTACTTAACAACAAGATATTCTTGTACCATATAGTCATTGTGGTACCCAAAAACCTCTCTAGCACTAAAAGTTAACAAAAGAGAAAAAGCAAGAAAACAATTGGATTTTAAAAAAGAACTTATTGCTACGTATGTAAGTGGCATATGTGTGTAAATTAGTCATTCACTACTACTGTTTTTAGGTGCCATCAAGTTGTGTCCAACTCATAGAGACTCTGGTAGGGTTTTCAATGGCTGATTGTTTTGGGATTGTCTCAGGAGTGGATTGCCATGTCCTTCTCCTATTTTTGCCGTTCTAGGATTCAAACCCAGAACCTTCAGAGACTGCAAAGTAGTGCTGTACCAACTGAGCTAACTACCAGCCCCTAATCATTCACTATGCGCTGGGATTTAGCTCAGCTGGTAGAGCACTGCGCTGCAGTCTCTGAGCTCCCGAGTTCAATTCCCAGCACCGCAAAATGGGAGAAGGACCTGGCAATCCACTCCCAAGGCAATCCCGAAACAGTCAGCCATTGAAAACCCTATGAGGGTTGCTATGAGTCGGATACCAACTCGACGGCACCTAACAACAACAACAACAAGTCATTCACTATGGTATTTGAACTAATAAACACATTTACATTATTTCTTAAGGGAAAAAATTGCTCAGCCCTGAAACTGTTTCACACCCAACCAGCCTTCCACAATAGACTGTGGCCTACTGCCGAGGTATCACAATTAACTAGACACTAAACATAATTGTCCTATACCAAAAAATAAGAAATAAACAAAGGAAGGATTGCTTTTCTGTAAGAGCAATAAAAAACCTTGAACCAGAGCCACTGGACTCCAGCAATCAATACAGTGGACTCCTGATACAAGGGCATGATTTGAGTTTTATAATTACTGCTTGAGGATTATTATTTGCTACAGATAGATTTCTTGCTCTGTGCTGAGGTCACAAAGGAAGTCATAGTCCCTTCCATCAAGTATAATTTATTCAATCAGTGAATGGTCAAAGGATAACAGTATACACACACAAAGTGATTCTTAAACAAGAGAAGGAAGAGTTTCCAGAGAAGATTATCATATAAAGACGTCCTTTCAGGTTTTTGAAGGATGGAGAGGAATTTGCCAAATTTAAAAAGGAAGTGCTGTTTATATCAGCATAAGCAGGAGAATGGGGCCTGAACTCATACATAGGTAACTTGGAATATTCACATTATAGTGACATGAAAAAGAGGTTTGAGTGAGACCAGAGTACTCCCAGGAAGTGTAGGGAGGGTGATAATAGAAGAGTCTGAACAAAAGATATTAGTACATAGGCCTATCTTCATTCAGAAGCAGCAAGATGGATTCATCCATTCATTCATTTATCCTTTTTTCCGCACATATTTTTATGGGGTATATATTACATGCTGCCCCAATTTGTCTGTTAGTTTGCTGTATTATGGGGCTTGCATGTTGCTGTGATGCTGAAAATAATGCCATCAGTATTAGAGACACCAGTAGGGTCATCCATGATGGAAGGGTTTCAGCTGAGCTTCTAGACTAAGACAGACTAGAAGGACCGGGCAGCCTATTCCCAAAACAATTAGCCATTGAAAACTCTATGAATAGTAGAGAAACACTGTTTGATACAGTGCCAGAAAACAAGCCTTCCAGGTTGGAAGGCACTCAAAAAATGACTGGGGACACAGTGGCTTCAACATTGGGATTAAACTTAAAAAAGGTTGCATGCATGGCAGAGTCAGGAAGTGTTTTGTTCTCTTGTACATGGGGTCATTATGAGTCAGATTCAACTCAATGGCATCTGACAACAATGAAAACAACAACTCCATGCTGGGCCTTCTTCTAGGGACTGAGTATATAAAATCAGATGAAGACATTTGTACCCTCATGGAACTTATACTGTACAGAAGAGGAAGAATTTCTTCAAAAACAGGATTGTTGTTGTTAGTTACTGTCAAATGGGGTCTGACTCAAAGCGACCCTATGTGCAATGGAATGAAACACTCCCCAACACTGTTTCATGTACACAATCATTTTTAAGTTTAAGCCCATTGTTCCAAGCACTGTGCCAATCCATCTAGCTGAGGGTTCATTTTTTTTTGTTGACTTGTCACTCTCCCAAACATGATGTCCTTCTATAAGGGTTGGTCCCTCTGACTCAACGGCACCTAAAAACAACAGATAACATGTCCAAACTACGTAAGACACAGTCTAGACTTCCTTGCTTCAGAAATTATATATATATATATATATATGATTTTAAATTTTATTTTGCAAAAATGGAAGAAAATTCTGTACTAGAACTGCATTATTCAGCATGGTAACCACTTGCTAGGTGTAGCTATTTTAATGGAAAAATTAGCTTAATAAAATATGACTAATAAAATTACTTAGTTTTCTCAATATCAGTAGCCACATTTTGAGTGTTCAGTAGTCACATAATGTATAGTGTAGATCATCAAACATTTCTATCATTGTGAAAAGTTCAGGATGGAGCTACTTTATGATAGATTATTTATATCATGTTATTTATGGATGAGGAGATGATATTTGCTTTGAGACTTGATGGGATACAGTAAGCCATATCAAAGTCAGGGAAATGAGTCTCATGAGTTGTGGAAAATGAGATCAATATGTTCAGGAAAAAGAAAGGACAGTTAGGCTGGAGAATATTGTGTGAAGGAGAGTATAAGAGAAAATTTAAAAGTAGATTTTGACCCTGAGGCCAAGCTAGGAAGTCTGACATCTCTTCTGAATCAGTGAGAAGCCAGTGAAGGGATTAATATAGGTGAATGACATAATATAAATTATGTTTTTAGAAAATCATTTGGATGATTTGGGGACAAGAGATAGTAGAAGAGAAACATGAAAGCAGTATTTAGGTGAGAAAAATATGGCTTTAGATAGCACAAGAGTGGACTTGTAGAGATGGAAAGTGCCATGACACACTTCAGAAACAGAATAAGTATGTTTCACTGTAAATGGAGATGGGAGGTGCAGAGGTAAAAGAAGGCAAAAGAGTAAATGGTACTGCTTTGTCCTAAGATAACGAAATCTGGGGGACAAGAACATCTTCAGGAAGACAATTTAAAGCTCTATTAGTATTTCAAGGGCAGCTGTTAAATACTTAGAGGTTTATGGACTTGAGGAAGAGACCATGGCTGGAGAAGTATGTTTGGGTATCACCCACGTATGTTTGGAATGTAAACTCATGAAAGAGAGGTCCCTGTGGGAACACTGTAGAACACTTAGGACTGAGTCCAACATCAGCACAATATTTCTATATTGAGTAGAGCAAAGGAAGAAAATAGAAAAAGGCTGTAGAGGAGTGTCAAAAGATAGAGGAAATATCAATCCAGAGTGTGATATCTCAGGAGACAGGTGAGAAAACTTTCCATCAAATGCTACTGAGAGAAGGAGTAACATGAGAAAAGACCATTGGAATTTCGCAACCTGGGGATTGGCCTGTGCCTGGTGAAAGGTAAAGGGAAATCCAATTTTATTGAGCTGAAGAAGAGAAGAAAAAGAGAAAGAATGAAGATTTCACATAAACATATAGAAAACACTTTTGTTTTTCTGAGAAGGGGAGAAAAAACAAAAATGGAGAGGAATTTGGAGAAACCTTTGAAGGGAAAGAATGATCATGCATAGAGATAGATATTGATGATGGAAATATAATTTTGCTTAGGCAAAGTTGAATACAAGTTCCATAATAATGAGATTTTAGTGTATTAATACTCTTAAACAGAAGAATAAAAATCATGATTGAAATCTGATATCCTTAGGAAATAGTATTTTTGTTTCATTTTATTTTACTTACATTTTCTCAGGGTATGTTCAAATGAAATATTCCCACTTTTCCCATCATTCTTTATTTTGTAGTAAAACAAAAACACACTATCAGGAATTCTCAAGCTTTTGGCATTTGAGGATTACTTTTAAGGTTAAGATATTTTTGCAGACTTCAACAGGGAATCATCATACTTACATCATGATAAAAAAATATTGTGGATGCTTTAAAATAAATTTTATTATTTTGTCACTAAAAATATCCATACATATTTAAAAAGTGTATATGCATAAGATATGCTTATTTAGGTTATAGACAATATGTAATTTGACTATCGATTTCGCTAACTGAAATCTTTTCGGGACCCAAGGCCATAAGGTTGATGGTCCTTACACAGTCACAAAAGAAGGGAGCCAATGAATAATTATATATATTATATTTAGCCTGAATCAGAGAAGTTATTAGGAATAGACAACTGAATTTTGTCCAAATTCACAAAGTTAGTTTTCAAATGAAATCCTTTGAAAGACCAAAAACTTCCTTTCCTTTACTGACCCGTAGAAACCACTGACCCAGTACATACCATAAAATCAGAACAATGCTGAAACTTACTGTTATTATTAGCAAATGTTCCACAAAAAAACCATCTTGAAGGAAAACTTGTGCTCTTGCAATCCTAAGTATTAGAAACACAAAATATTTGTCCCTCAAAGTTGGCCAGGATGTTAGTAAAAACAATAATTTTTTTCCCAAATTATAACTCAGCTCCAAGCTGACATTTTTACTATTTGCTTGAAATTTAGAAAACAAAAAGCCCTCGTGCAATCCTTTCAGCACTTGTTAAATGATATATCATATGGGTTTACAGCAATCTACTGACAAGTACAGTTGTGCTAAGTGCTATTTTGCAAATATTTTTGTCTGTAATCAAACTTAGTGTCATCATCTGCCTGAATTTATCCATAAGCAGGCATAAAGTTCTGTATGCTTAAAATTGAACTACAGCAATGGGACACGTTAAGGTACTTAAGTGGGAAAGCAGCTTACATTAGTCTTGGAGCTGATTGCTATTCTGTGTCTTCAGGGTCACTTGTCTCATTGTCACTGTTGATGTACCTTTGTTTACTCTTCTGATCAGACCTCTGACCATTCAGACTGGCTTGTCCTCTTGGTCCCTATGACTGGGTTCACATCTGTCCACTTATTGGTTTCTTAACTATAGCTTTGCCTTGATCAGTCTGCATGCAGCAGAAATTTTTACATTCTTTGGTTGTTAAACCATCATTAACATTGTTTTCTAAACATCAGCCATTCGTATACCCTGCTAAGAATTTTGCCGTATCTGTCAGCCCCTTATCCTATTATTTACTAAATCTTTTTTCTTTAGATTGACTCATTTTGTGCATGAAAGTTACGATGTCTTTTTGAAGAAATTATCATTGTTATATCATGAAGACTCTCATAAAGAAAAATCCAGTATCTCTTGCCATAAGTGGAAAGTAATCAAATAATTAAATGTAACGAAATCCTCACTATGTGCTAAGTGTTTGCAAACAAATCTTAGAGCATCAGGATTTCACTTGTTAGAAAGAGAGATGAGCAAGCTTTCCAGAGGTGTTTAAGACATTAAAACTAAACTGAGACTTTCATGGACATAATCACATGCATCGAAGAGCAGTGTCTTATTTTATGACCTATTGTTATTTTATTTCCTCTCTATGAGTCACTTCAAAAGTATCTCATATATACTCTACATTTTATGTAACATCGAAAATGTTATGTTTGCCCCATTTTAGGAGATAGTATTTAAGTATGAGGGAGAAGGACCTGGCAATACACTCCCAAGGCAATCCCGAAACAGCCAGCCATTGAAAACTCTATGAGGGTCTCTGTGAGTTGGATACCGACTCAATGGCATCTAACAACAACAACAACAATTTAAGTATGAAACTACCTATCAGGGAGTTTGTGCTAAATTTGAATATAACTGGATAATACCATTCATAATGCTTAATCTGGAGCCATATTTCCTATTGTTGTTGTTGTTGTTAGGTGCCGTCGAGTCGGTATCCGACTCATAGCGACCCTCATAGGGTTTTCAATGGCTGACTGTTTCGGGATTGCCTTGGGAGTGGATTGCCAGGCCCTTCTCCCGTTTTTGCGGTGCTGGGAATTGAACTCGGGACCTCAGAGACTGCAGCGCAGCGCTCTACCCACTGAGCTAAATCCCAGCCCATATTTCCTATGGCTGAGCTATAACCTTAGGAGTAGATTTTAAGAGTCTTTGGACATTTGGGCTCTAAGATAAGTTATGATTGTGATGATTCTCCTTACCCTTCACTTGATAAAACTCTGTAATGCTTAATAGCATAGATTTTGGTGAGAAATGAATACTTTGTATTGAAGTTGTATATAAAGTGAAACTTTAAATGGAAAAATCCACTTTTAAATAGAGCCTTTAAATGAAAAAACCTTCAAGAAAATTCATATCTTTGCACGTGATCTCCTTACATGTAACTGCTAGACTAGTTATTTTCATTTGCTCATATAAATGTAGCACACACACACACACACACACACACACACACACATACACACACACACACAAATCCCCACAATGTCTAGAGATGCTCCTTCCCTGCAAGTGTGAAACTTTAACAGAATGGTAAGGGAATTGTTATAAGATTAAGGAGATTCTACCAAATTATGTGGTACATTTTGAAAAGAAGTTTAACAATTTGGGGCTAGTAGACAATGCAGTAAAAGCTTGAGAACATCAATTGCATTAATGTTCTAGATTCCATTTGTTAATTGAAAAGAGATTGACAGCTCCAAGTTTGGAGGCATCATTGAATTTCTACCACTCAAGTTACTGAAATATCTCAAAGCACATAACTGCCTTTTTTAAAGTATGTGAACTTTAGTGTGGCCAAGATTATAAAGAATATCTTATATTCTTCATTTCCTTTACTGCAAGAATTTCCGCCTACGGTTTATTCCAGTGTTTGACCAGTGACTGGCAGTGGGTAAATACTCTGAAAAATGGGCTCTGTTTTTTCCATAAAACCTTCCATAACATTTCTTGTCCAAAAACCTTGTTACTTCGAAATCCTATTGAAGTTATTATGTATACAATTCATTTGATACCTCAGATATTATACATGTATTTGTATTTTGTGACTTCTATATCTAATATTTGCTAGGTTTTCACAGATCTTTCTGTCTCTTAACAGAATGAATGTACACAATGTTTAGTGAATTGCAGTGGCCAAATTAGGGGTAGCCAGCAACTGTACCATCTTGGTATCCAATCCCATCAGATTTCAGAAGCTAAGCAAAGTTGGGCCTGGTTAGTACTTACATGGGTGACTGCATGGGAACACCAGGTGCTGTAGGCTTAGGAAAAGAACCTGACAGCCCACTCCCCCCAAGAAAAACAATTAGATATTGAGAACTCTACGAGCAGCAGAGAAGTACTGACAATAGTGCTGGGCATGGCACAGTGTCGGGTGGTGTTTTGTCTGTTATACGTAGGGTCACTGTGAGGGACCAAGTGGAAGCTGCCTTGAAGGAACTGGCCAAACACAAGGCCCCAGGAATTGGTGGAATACCAACAGAGATGTTTAAAAGAACAGATTCAGCACTGGAGGTACTAACATGTTTATGCCAATAGATTTAGAAAACAGCTACCTGGCCAACTGACTGGAAAATACCCACATTTGTGCCTATTCCCAAAAAAGGGGATCCAATTAAATCTAATATCATTAATGCCACACACAAGCAAAATTTTAGTAGAGATCATTCAAAAGCAACTGCAGCAGTATATAGATAGGGAACTGCAAGAAAATCAAGCTGGATAAGGAAGAGGGTGAGGAGCTAGGGACATCATTGCTGACGTCAGGTGGATATTATCCAAAAGCAGAGAATATCTGAAAAATGTCTATCTATGTTATATTGACTACATCAAGGCATATGACTGTGTAGATCACCACAAATTATGGATAACACTTTGAAAAATGGGAATACCAGAGCACCTAATTGTACTCATGAGGAATCAGTACATGAACCAGGAGGCAGTTGTTCGAATAGAACAAGGAAACACTGAGTGGTTTAAAGTTGAGAAAGGCGTGCGTCAGGGCTGTATACTTTCACCCTATCTCTTCAATTTCTATGCTGAGGAAATAATCCGAGAAGCTGGACTTTATGAGGAAGAACATGGCATCAGGATTGGAGGAAGACTCATTAACAACCTGCATTATGCAGATGACAGAACTCTGCTTGCTGAAAGTGAAGAGGATTTCAAACATTTACTAATGAAGATCAAAGAACATAGCCTTCAGTATGGATTGTGACTCAACACCAACAAAACAAAAATCCTTACAACTGGGTCATTATGCAACTTCCCAATAAATGGAGAAAAGATTGAGGTTGTCCATGATTTTTCTTTACTTGGTTCTACCCATGGAAGCAGCAGTCAAGAAACCAAAAGAGGCATTGCTTTGGGAAAGGCTGTAGTAAAAGATCTCTTTAGAGTATTGAAAAGTAAAGATGTCACATTGAAGATGAAGGTGCTCCTGACTCATGCCATGGTATTTTCAGTGGCATCATATGGTTATGAAAGCTAGACATTGAACAAGGAGACAGGAAAAGAATTGATGCTTTTGAATTATGGTGCTGGAGACAATTATTGAATATACCGTGGACTGCCAAAAGAACCAACAAATCTGTCCTAGAAGAAGTGCAACCAGAATGCTCCCTGGAAGCAAGGATGGCTAGATTGCATCTTATGTATTTTGGACATGTAGTCAGGAGAGACCCAGCCCTGGAGAAAGACATCATGTTTGGGAGAGTGGCAGGTCAATGAAAAAAGGGAAAACTCTCCACCAGATGAATTGACATACTGTCAGCAACATCGGGCTTATACATAAATAAGATCTTGTGCCTGGCACAGAATTGGGGAATGTTTCATTGTGTTGTACATAGGGTTGTTATGAGTCAGACTTGACTCAGTGGCACATAACAACAACAGCACTATGAGTTGGATCCGACTCAACGGGACCTAACAACAAATTAGGGGTAAGGGTTTCATGTTGAAATGTAACTTCTATTTCTTTATATTCTGTAGCAATTAATACATAAATGGTACATCATAAATGATTATTATGTTGTCTTTGATGAATATCAAATTTAATTTAAATAATTTAACATAATTCTATATAGAGAATAGCTAATTAAAGAATACATAGCAAAAGGTAGCATGAACTGAAAATATAAATTCATTAACTTCCAGATAGGTGCAAATTCTCAAATATTAATGGTATAATAGGATTATTAAGAGATACAAATCTAGATTTTAAAGATTATTATAGAAAAGACAACGATCCCTTCCCATCTCTGACTTCCATGACCACCAAATGGTTTTTTTGCAAAATCTGCTGGATGAGTTGGAATATAGAAATAAGAATAGCCATCATTCATTGAATAATTTCCATAAGTTAAGTAATTTATTTCTCATATAACTATGAAGTATGGTTATTCAGTATCACCAAGAAGAGTGGGAAAAAAAAACATAGCTGGATTCAAGTCTATCTGATTTTAAAATCTATAATCTATTGTCATGATTCCTCTCCAATCACTTCAAGTCATATTCAGGGATGTTTCTATTCTTCCATTAGGTCCTATAGCATTGCTGAGCAACCATAACACTTCCCTGGTTGATTTAGGTCTTCAAATAATTGATATGAAAGCTTTTTTTATTGGTAATTTTTAATGTACACCTTACTGTGATTCATTCTGACATGCTTTTCATTGTGACATTTCCATATATGCATTTTGTTGTACATTATTCATATAGGTTCCCCCTTACCCTCTTGTTCACTTCCTCCCTCCACTCCACTCCCCCTTCAAAGACTTCTCTTCCATTTACTTGTCTTTTTATGGCAATATTTTTCTATATATCCTTGGGTTCCAGTTCTGTTTAAGACAGAAACTTTTTCTGTAGTGAAATTTCTTTTTACCTTGTCAGAACTATTACATGCATTTTCTAGACCATCTATAATAATATCATTCTTAACTTTTTTTTCTTTTATTATGATCCAACCTTTGTATAGGATTTTTTCCTTCTTATAATTTTGATTCAGCTCCCACATATGAGTGAGAACATGTGGTGTTTCTCTTTCTGAGCTTGTGTTCGTTCACTTAAAATAATTTTCTCCAATTTCATCCATTTTGCTGTGAATGGCATTATTTCATTTTTTGACTGCTGAGTATTATTCCATTATGTATATGTACCATAGAGTTTTTTTTGTACATTCTTCTGTTGATGGGTACTTTGGTTGATTCCATATCCTTGCTATTGTGAAAAGTGCTGCACTGAACATGGAAATGCAGGTGTCTCTGTGGTATGATGACACATCTCCCTTTGGGAAAATTCCCAATATTGTTAGAGTTGGGTCATACAGCAGAACAATTTTTACTTTTTTAAGATACCTCCATATTGATTTCCACAGTGGTTGCACCAATTTACAGCTCCCCCAACAATGTAAGAGAGTTCCCTTTTCTCCACAACCTCGCCAGCATTTGTTGTTATTTGTTTTATTGATCTTGGCCATTCTTACTAGTGTAAGGTGAAATCTCAGAGTTGTTTTAATTTGCATTTCCCTAATGGCTAGGGATATTGAGCATTTTTTCATGTGTTTCATGGCTTTATGGACCTCTTCATTTGAGAACTGTCTATTCAGTTCCTTTGCCTATTTGTGTATGGGGTTATTAGCTTTTTAAACACAGTTCCCATATAAAAACATGGTCTATAAAGTGGACACCTAGAGCTTTCTTCGTTCTTCCTCAAAGAGTAAGTCTTCACCTACTTTGAGATTTGGTAAATCTTAATGTTCTTGTTTTCTAATAATGATAGATGAAATATGGAAATATCTCTATCATTTATGTAAAATAATCACATAGATCTTTTATTGTATTCAATAAATCATATCCATGATCTAATGAAGCAGATCTAGGTGGTGTACTTTTATTTATTTATTTATTTTAAAATTCTTGTTCCTTTCTAAGAATTAAGAGCTAAATCTAATTTCATATATCAAATTCTCTTTTCAACACTTATATATTAAATTTTCTTTTCTGGCATTTATATTATTTACTGATATTGGTGAGGTACAAAGTAATAAGGCATTTGTTGTATCCATTATATAACAATTAAATCACTCTTGCTTACACATTCCTTGTCTTTCATATTTTACATAACATAAACTGAGGAAAAGAAAAAAAGAATTTTAATTAATATGTAACGAAAATCATGTACAATGGTAAGTTATATTCACATTGAGTTTTCCCCTCCCCTTATGATTTTCATGCATCCATATAGTTGTATCTTCTATTTTGAGATTTTCACATATCCCTCCTTACCCCTCTACATTGCTTTCCTTGCTCCTCCTCCCTTCCTCAACCAGTATTTTCACTCATTGATCCCTTCTCCTTTCTGATCTGCTTGTATTTTCCTTAGCTAGATAGGATTGATTGTTTATTTTTATATATCTAAATATGTATAATTTTTTATTCCTTCAAGTTAGATTTAGCTCCCACATATAAGTGAGAACATATGGTATTTCTTTTTTAGAACCTGTGTTAACTTGCTTAAAATGGTACTCTCCAGTCCCATCCATTTTGCTACAAATGACATAATGTCATCATTCTTTGTTGTTGAGTATTGTTGTGTGTGTATATATGCATATCACAATTTTTCAATCCACTCCTTTGTTGATAGACATCTTGTTTGATTCCATACCCTTGAAATTGTAAAGAGTACTGCATTAAATATGGAAGTGCAGGTGTCCCTGTGGTATGATGACTTTTCCTCCATTGAGTATTTTCACAGAAGTGGCACAGCTGAGTTTTCTGCCAGTCCTATTCTTAGTTTTCTAAGGTACCTCCATATTGATTTCCAAAGTTGCAAAGCTAATTTACAGTCCCACTAGCAGTGTAAAAGTTCCTTTGTCTCTTCATCCTCACTAGCATTTGTTATTATTTGTTTTACTAATCTTGGACATTCTTACTTGAGGGAGATGGAATCTCAGTATTGTTTTGACTTCCATTTCCCTAATGGCTAGGGATATTGAACATTTTTTTCATATGCTTATTGGCTATTCATGTTTCTTCAGTTGAGAACTGTTCGGTTTCATTGCCCCCTTACTTATTGGGTTATTTGTTATCTTTATGTTTGCTTTCTTAAGTTCTTTGTAAATTCTAGAAATTAGTCCTCTGTCAGCTGTGTAGGATGCAAAAATTTTCTCCACCCTTTGGGCTCTCCCTTAACTCTGGTAATTATTTTCTTTGCTGTACAGAAAGTTTTTAGTTTTATATAATCCCATTTGTTGATGCTTGTTGCAATTTCTTGGGCAATTGTTGTTGTTGTTGTTAGGTGCCATCGAGTTGGTATCCGAGGCATAGCGACCCTCATAGGGTTTTCAATGGCTGACTGTTCGGGATTGCCTTGGGAGTGGATTGCCAGGTCCTTCTCCCATTTTTGCGGTGCTGGGAATTGAACTCGGGACCTCAGAGACTGCAGCGCAGCGCTCTACCAACTGAGCTAAATCCCAGCCCCTGGGCAATTGTAGTCTTGTTAAAATGCTTGCCAATTTCTACATGTCAGAACATGTTCCCTATCTTTTCTTCTAGTAGTTTTAATGTTCCTCGTTTTATTTTGAGGTCTCTGATCCATTTTGAGTTGACTCTCTTACAGATTGAGAGATATGAGTCTATTTTCATTCTTCTTCAGATGTATATCCAGTTTCTCAGCATCATTTGTTGAAGAGGCTATCTTTTCTCCAATAAATGTTCTTAGCTCTTTTGTCAAAGATCAGGTGGCTGTATTTGCATGGATGTATCTCTGATTCATCAATTCTGTTCCATTGATCTTCATGCCTGTTTTTGGATCAGTACCAATCTGTTTTTGAAACTATGGTCCTGTAGTATAATTTGAAGTCAGCTATATAGCTGATACCTCCTGCACTATTTTTGCTGTTTAGGATTGTCTTAGCTATTCACAGTCTTTTGTGCTTTCATATGAATTTTAGGGGTTGAGGTTTGTCTTAGTTGATAGAACACTTCTTCTGCAAGCTCTGAGGCCGGATTTAATCCCCACCACCATAAAATGGGAGAAGGACTTGGCAGCCCACTCACAAAACAATCCCAAAACAATCAGCCATTGAAAACCCTATGAATACCAGAGAAGCACTGACATAGTGCTGGGAATTTTACAGTGTCAAGGAGTGTTTCATTCTGTTGTTCATAGGGTCACTATGATTCACACCCAACTTTACTGCAGCTGTTGTTGTTGTTGTTGTTAGGTGCCGTCGAGTCGGTATCCGACTCATAGCGACCCTCTGTACAACAGGGGAAACACTATTGTCAGTGCTTCTCTGCTGTTCATTGGGTTTTCAATGGCAGATTGATTTTTGGGAGGGGGTTGCCAGGTCCTTCTCCCAAGCCTACAGCTTCTCGTGTTCCCAGGCGGTCTCCCATCCAGGTACTAACCAGGCCGGACCCTGCTTAGCTTCCGAGATCTGACGGGATCGGATGCCACAGAGGTACGGCTGCAGGCTTACTGCAGCTAATAACAACAAAATATGAATTTTAGGATTTTTTTATTTTTGCTATGTATGTCATTTGAATTTTGATACGGATTGTATTAAATCTGTAAATCACTTTTGGTTGTATAGCATTTTCATGATATTAATTCTTCCTATCTATGAGCAAGGGCAAGGAGACATAGTTAATGGATCTGTATAATATAAGTGGGAAAGGAACAAAATCCATTATAAACTGTTACCCTATAATAGTCATAGATTAAAAACAAATATTTATTGCTATTTACTTTACCTAGAACTTATGTGCAAACTTTTACTCTAGAGCCTAGAAATCAAACCCTAGACATACTGAAAAATAAGAACAAAGAAAGAAGTAATTAGAATATATTTTTATATCACTAGATAGAGAATGTGTTTCAAGTTTTCATGTAAAGTCCAGACCTTAACTTGGAGAATTTTTCTTGTTAATTTCTAGGATTTATATAGGGAATTGAGTTTTTTTCCTTCCTTCACTGATTCTACTTTGATTGCAACTTATTCAAGTAAAGTACAATAAGTAATTTATTCTTTTATCTTCTTTGTCTTGGTGGTAGATTTTAAATCCTATAGAGGTAGTTGTGAGAAATTAAAAACAACAACAAAAAAAGCTACTCCATTAGAGCCTAAATTCTCAAAAGGCATTTTCTTTCAGAATTTCATGTCTAGTAAACACTCTCCAATCCTAAATTGAGAATGAAAGACTAGAAATCAATTATGTAAATATTAACAGAATAATGAAAAATAACACCACCACATTATGACAAAATGACAATGAGCTGTTTCTTGGTTTTAGCACATCTTGTTTTAATGCATACATATATCATGTTATTAAACTTTCAAACTTTTATTATGTCTCATATTATCTTGCTACTAGGTCCATGCTGTGCATATTTTAAAGAGTTAAAGGGGAACATCAAAAAGACTAAAATGCTGGTATCTTATAGATACAAGGGTAGATTTCAAAGGTTTATGACTCTCATGCAAGTCTGTAACCCTAAAGCAATTCTTGAAGAGACTGGAAAAGATGTAAGCCCATGGAACTATATTCCTATTTTATTTTACCTTCCAAATTGAGTTAATGCAAACTTCTATTGTTTCTCTCCACTTTCTAATTTGGTCTCATCTGTTGCTACCATTGTTATACATTCATCTTCTTCTGGAATATCATTCCTCTTTAACTGCCCAAAGTGGTAAATGTGTGTTAAATGGAAAATTTCATGGTCACTCAGGCAATAGTGGCAATTGGTGCATGGGGCAAAAGGTGTACCTACATTCTAAAGTTTCTCCATCCGGATCTCCCACAAATCAGGGTTTCTTACTCTTTTCTGTCCTACTAAACAAATAGTGAAGAAAGAAAATGAAAGTTAAGGAATTGGGCAAAGCTGTACCTTATTTTAAAGTAGAGTATAAAAATGGAGACCTAGGTCTTTTCTATGTGAGAGATGGGTGTTGATAGGAACATAAAAAGAATGGGGGCAGATGGCCTAAAGTGCTGCTCCTTTGTTTGAGATAATAAGGAGCCTGAAAGAGAGGAAGAATTTAGCCAAAAGTGGCAAGGTGAGGAGCTGAAGAGCAAAGAGCAGGAAGCATGACTTTACAGATAGGGGTCAAATGGCCAAAGGAAACCTTTAAGATAAGGAGACACCATTCAAATAATCTCAAAGTAGAAAAAAGAAGCAAGTGGACATTTCTCAGCATGAGCCTAATAGCTTACTGTTTCACACAGAGAGTGCTGATAGGAAGTTATCACTGCATTTTAGATGATTTGCAAATACAAAGCAAAGAAATTTGTCTTGCTATAATAGAGCAAAATTCATTCATATAAAGAAAAATAATTTCCCCCAATAGAGTGTCCCATTGTCAAGATTTTTAATTTTGTGTTTTATTTTCTATTTTCCTCAACACTGTAGCTCTTTAATATTCTATAAGGACAATGTTATCATTTGTATACTGAAAAGTTAAAACCATTTAAATTATAATATGTGCAATATTTTTGAGAGGTGGATTAATCCTATTTGAATTAGCAAATAGTTGTCAATCTTGCATTAACTTCTATTATTTATTCCAAAAGAATTTAACAATTCCGGGCCTCACTTTACAACATTGAGAACCTGAGATGTACAGACTTCAAATTAAAATAATTAAATAAGATTTAAAATGTTATTTGTGCTTGGATTTTAATCTCTCCGGACAGATTAGAAAATATACTTTGGACATTTTTGTAACATATCCTCTTTAAATCATATTCATTGTGTGCTTTGATCACTTTTAGAACGAAAAATAGTCAGAAGAAAGGGGCTTTTTAAAATTAAGCATAGTTGCTTCTAAATAAACAGGAAATTAGATTCATTGATTTGGCTTTACAAGAACATCTATCCCATTCTAATTGACATGCTTAACATCCTTCAAATTTATTATTATGTAGCTAGTTAAATAATCTCAATCTAGATATAGCTTGCTTTTCTACATCCTCACTGAATGACAATAAAAAGGTCTATTCTTTTGTGTTTGATATTTGAAACAGAAGGTATTAATCACAAACAGCTAATGAAAATTAATAGAGTACTTTAATTCAGCTGTTGGAGCATTTCTGATAAATAAGGTTCTTGAGAAACTTTACGCTGTAATTCAAAAGTAAAGAGAGACTTTTTCTTTTACCAATTTAGCCTTTCTATAATTAATTTTTGTTTGAACTTGTGCCTCAATGAAGGACAACAAGGAGAAAGCTTTGCTGATCTTTTAAGTACTTCAAAGCCTTAGGAAGCTGGACAGGCTGGACAGATGCTTTTGTCAACCTGAATGGTAGCTGTGTGACTTCCTTCAATGTAGGTACTGCATTTGTGCCCTGTAAATGGCAGAGAAGGGCTCCGGTCACTGCAGGGATACTGAACCAGGAGTTAACACAGTGCTTCATAATTTCTATTTGTTTGGGGATCCCTCAACTTTGATTACTAAGTTATCTTTTCTGAAAATTGCTTTTGTTTGCTGAAAAAAAAAATTCTAAATACTGGCTCTGGAAAACACAGAACACAAAAAATAAAATTAATAGATCATGCTGTTCCTCAGAAGCAAGCATTGTTATTTTAGCTTATATTCATCCTTTCTGATATATAACAATTTTGTATTATACATAAGTTGAGTTATAGCTGTTATCATATTTAAAACATTATTTGCAAGTTAATCATTATTTGCAAGTCAAATCATTAATGCTATTGCTAACATTTTTCTGATTGCTAGTAGGAATGTAATAAGCCTATGTTTGTATATTACTTAACACATACATTTATTTGGACATTTTGATTGTTTTCAATTTGCCACTACTACATATAATGATTCCAATATGTTTTTTATACATAAATCTATTTTGGGCATATGTGACTATTTCATTTCCTAATAGTGGTTGGTACAAATAAAAGCTATTGATTTAAAATGACCGACTTCAAGAACTATTACAGCTCTTAGTAGTTTTTTTGTTGTTTTTTAGTTATATAGTTTAATTAGAAATAAAAAATGAAAGTATAAGGAACTCAGACTCGCATACATATGATATAATAACAAACAGCAATGGAACCACAGGTTCTCAAGATCATTAACAAGATGATGATGAAAACTTGCTTTTAAAAT